>RJWJ010008254.1:7170-54193 GCA_004363605.1 Indri indri | reverse complement strand
CCATCAATACATGAGTGGATTAGTAAAATGTGGTGTATGTATACCATGGAGTACTATTCAGCTTTAAGAAACAATGGTGATATAGCACCTCTTGTATACTCCTGGATAGGGTTGGAACGCATTCTACTAAGCGAAGTATCCCAAGAATGGAAAAACAAGCACCACATGTACTCACCATCAAATTGGTAGTAACTGAACAGCACATAAGTGTACATATAAGAATGGCATCTATTGGATGTCGGGTAGGGAGGGAGGGGGAAGGGGGAGGGGCGAGGGGGAGGAGGGGACGGATATATGCATACACAAAGAGTGCAATGCACGCCATCTGAGAGATGGACACGCTTGGAACTGGGACTTGGGGGGAAGGGGGGGCAAGGGCAACATACGTAACCTAAACATCTGTACCCCTATAATAACAAACAATAAAAAACAAGAAAAAAAAAACATTTGCTAATTAGAATGGAATTGAACAGTTACCACACTGTATGATGAATGGGATGGCCATGGCTTGTCTTCTTTGATATTGAATAGAATCTAAAGGTTTATCCATGTCCTTGTTATTCTGGTATCCAAATTCATTCCAAAACCAGGTTAAATTTCTATTACCTAAAAAAACAAAAAAAGCAAGCAAAGAATAATGAATGAAAGAAAATCAGAATGATCAAGACGATTAGCACAGAAAATTTTGGATATAAATACATGTATCTACAGTATGATCTCAACTAAGTACTAATACATATACAAAAATACTACATTAAAATAATATTGGTTATCTCTGAGTAGTGATATGATCAATGAAATCTGTGTTTTAGTTTTTCTTACATTTTCCAAATTACATGAAATATCTTTATAATAAAACCAAAGACACTAACACTTATAAAAAAAAGGTTATACTTTTTTGTTGCAATAAAACATTTTGACATTTAAAGCATTATTTTAAAGTATTCCCAGGATAGACTGTACTGATTAAACTTTAAAGGCCACTCTTAAAATTATTGATACAAATATTTATCATTCCTATCTCACAGCTAGAGTTTTTTTTTTTTTAACCTTTATCTCTGGTTTCTTTCCTTCCAGTCTTCACTGTTTATGCTCTACCTCAATCTCAAATTCTGAACACCCTCCTTGATTAGAAATAGCAAATATTATGAAGGACCATTAGAGAGTCCTCTTTAAGAGGTTGTGTTATCCTTTTATCTAGCAACTGTACTGCTAGGAATTTTCCCTACATACATAAATGGCCATATATATTATAGCACTGTTTAAATAGTAAAAAATTAGAAATAATGGAAAATCCTATGAATAAAGAACTGACAGATTCCATTCCCAAACAACACAACATCAGGCAACTTTTCAAGAGGGAGGTAGAGCTAAATGTAGTGTTGCATCAAGATCTCTGAGATATAGTTTTCATCTTTTTAAAAAAAGGTTTAAAACAGCATCCCTAGTATAATTAATTTTTGTAGTTTTTAAAAAGCATACGCATACAAAATTGTGATAGACATACTTTTTCTGAATAGATACAAAAGAAAGTTTTAATAGTAGATATCTTTAGAGCACAGACAGTTGAGAGGAAGGCAAGGGAAAATACTTTTCACTTTTTACTTTTCTTAACACTTCAAATATGTTTACATGTGTGTATATTACCTAAAGTTCTTTTTTTTTTAAAGAATCCATGTTTTATTGTTTTGTTCAATATGGAAACCACTAACCAACCATAAGCCACATGTGGCTACTGAATTCTTAAAATGCAACAGATGTAGAATGTTGTCATCACTATATAAATTTCAAAAAGTGTGTTCTAAAATATAAATCTTGGAAATATATTAAATAGGGCCAGTTTTGCAACAACTTTAACATACAGCTATGTAATCTGTAAAACCACAAATAAATGACCTTATACCTTACTTTTCCTGTTAAAATTTATGCTTAGAAAGCTATTGGCCTCTAAGACCAGCAGAGGAGGTACTCAGCCTTGCAAAGGGACTTTTTAGTTGGGCTAGGCTGAAAGCACACTTTATCAATTCCTAGGTCTCCCTCACAAAATCTCTAGCTGCTCTTGCCCCAAGTTTTCTTTTGGATCATGCTTTATGGGCTTTCATTTCAGGCTCTTAGTTTCTGCTCTTTGTCCAGTATTTAGTCTTTTTTTTTTTTTTTTTTTTTGAGACAGAGTCTCACTCTGTTGCCCAGGCTAGAGTGAGTGCCGTGGCATCAGCCTAGCTCACAGCAACCTCCAACTCCTGGGCTCAAGCGATCCTACTGCCTCAGCCTCCCGAGTAGCTAGGACTACAGGCATATGCCACTATGCCTGGCTAATTTTTTTCTATATATTTTTAGTTGTCCAGATAATTTCTTTCTATTTTTTTAGTAGAGACAGGGTCTCACTCTTGCTCAGGCTGGTCTCGAACTCCTGAGCTCAAACGATCCGCCTGCCTCGGCCTCCCAGAGTTCTAGGATTACAGGTGTGAGCCACTGCTCCCGGCCAGTATTTAGTCTTGGTCCATCTCATACTCTACTTCTTTGCACACCAGATCCTAATGTACTACTACTCTCCAGTAGCTGAAAGGACTCAAGAGGCTTTGCTTCTCTGATTTCCACATTCACTATTTAGTCTTTACTATAACAAGGGGGATGTTGTAGATCAAAAAACAACCATATATCTGAATGCTGGCTCTGTCGCATACTAGCTGTATAATCATGGGTAAGCCACCACAGTAAAACCACCAAAAAGCTAAAGCTCAGAGGCTCATACGAAACAATAGCACAAGAAGTAAAACAAAGGAAAAAGGTACTACACAACAGGTGGAACAGAACAGCATCCCACATAGCAATTCTATCAATCAATGTGAACAGTCTGAGTACCCCACTGAAGAGACACAAGCTAGCTGAATGGAAGAAAAAATACAACCAAAGTATTGCTGTGTCCAGGAAACACATCTAACCCACACTCACACAGACTCAAGGTGAAGTGATGGGAAAAAATATTCCATGCAAATGGAAACCAAAAGAAAGCAGGTATAGCCATTCTCATAACATATCAAATTCACTTTAAATCAACAATAGTAAAGAAAGACAAAGATGGTCAGTATACGACAGCAAAGGGAGGAATCTAACATAGAGCGCCCAGATTCATAAAGCAAATCCTACGAGATCTAAGCAGTATTGTAATTACCAAGGATTTCAACACCCCACTGACAGAACTAGACAGATCATCCAAGCAGAAAATAAACAAACATAGGACTTAAATGAGAGTCTAGAACAAATGGGCCTAACAGATATTTACAGAATATTTTACCCCAAAACTGCCAAATACACATTCTTCTCATCAGAACATGGAACATTCTCCAAGACTGATCATATCTTAGTCCACAAAACATGTTTCAACAAATTAAAATAAAATAGAAATCATACCATGTATCTCCTCAGACCACAGTGGAATAAAACTAGAAATCAACTCCAAGAGAAACATTCAATTTTACACGAAGTCATGGATATTAAACAACCTGCTGCTGAGCGATTATTGGGTAAATAATAAGACGAAAATCAAAAGATTCCTTGAAATGAATGACAAAGGGCATACAACCTACCAAAATCAATGGGATTCAGCAAAAGCAGTCCTAAGGGGAAAATTCATAGCCTTAAATGTCTACATCAAAAAGACAGAAACATTCCAAATTAACAATGTAATGACATGTCTCAAGAGAGTAGAAAAAGAAAAGCAAACCAAACCCAAAGCCAGAAGAAAAGAAATAACTATTTTTAGTTTTCTTAAACAGAACAACTGCTATCCAACAATTTTGTATCCTGCAAAACTAAGTTTCAGAGATGGTAGAGAAACGAAGACTTCTCCAGACAAGCAAACACTAATTTGTTACTATGAGTCCTTCCCTACAGGAAATGCTCAAAAGTATACTATACATGGAATAGTACAATAGATACCCACCAGAGTAAAAACATCAGAAAGTTAAACATCACAGCTCTTATAAAACAACAGCACAAAAGGGAAAACAAAACAACAAGGTATCAACCAACATGATGAACAGAACAGCATCCCACATATCCATAATACCACTGAAAGTAAATGATCTCAGTGTCCCATGTAAAAGATAGACTGGCTGAATGGATGAAAAAACACAACCTAAGTATATGCCCTCTGCAAAAAACCCAGCTAATGCAGAAGGAGTCACACAGACTCAAGCTAAAAAGATGGAAAAAATATTCTAGACAAATGGAAATGAAAAGTGAGCAGGTATAGCCATTCTGATAAAATATATCTGATAAAATATACCAGATAAAATGCACTTCAAATCAACAATGGTAAAAATGACAAAGATGGTCATTATATAATGGCAAATGGAACAATCCACCAAGAAGACATAACAATTCTAAATATTTATGTACCTAACACAGGAGCTCCCATATTCATAAAACAAATTCTACTAGATCTTAGCAAAGAAATAAATAGTAGCATCATAACTGCCAGGGACTTCAACTCCTCACTGACAGAACTGGACATATCGCTGAAGCAGAAAATCAATAAAAGCAAACAATGGACTTAAACAGGACTCTAGAACAAACCAACCTAACAGATATTTACAGAACATTTTACTCAAAAACTATTGAATATCCTTTCTTTTCATCGGCACTTAGGACATTTTCCAAGACTGATCATATCTTAAGTCACAAAACAAGTTTCAATATATTCAAAAAAATTGATATTATCATACCATATATCTTCTCAGACCGCAGTGGAATAAAACTAGAAATCAACTCCAAGAGAAACTCTGAAATCTACACGAAGTCACGGAAATTAAACAACCTACTGCTAAATGATCCTTGGATCAATGATGAAATCAAGAAGCAGATAAAAAGATTCCTTGAATTGAATGACGAAGGAGAAATAAGCTTTCAAAATCTATGGGATATAACAAAAGCAATGCAAAGGGGAGAAATTCATAGCCTTAAATGCCTACATCAAAAAGACAGAAATATCATAAATTAATGACCTGATGTCACATCTCAAGGAACTACAAAAAAAAAAAAAGAACAAAACAAACCCAAAGCCAGCTGGAGAAAGGAAATAACGAAGTTCAGAGCAGAACTAAACAAAATGTAAGCCAAAAATAAATAAATAAAATACAAAGGATCAATGAAATTAAAAATCAGTTATTTGAAAAGATAAGCAAAATCAGATTAACCAGAAAAAGAAAAGAAAGGACCTAGATAAACTCAACCAGAAATGAAAAAAGAGACATTACAACTGATACTGCAGAAATACAAAATATCATCCAAAAATACTATGAAAACCTCCATAAACACAAATGAGAAAACCTAGAGGAAATATATAAATTCCTGGAAACACACAGCTCCCAAGTCTAAATAAGGGAGAAACAAAAAACCTGAACAGATTAATCATGAGCAGCAAGATTTAAGCAGTAATAAAAATTCTCCCAACGAAAAAATCCCAGGGCCAGATAGATTTACAGCCAAAATCTATCAGACCTTTAAAGAAGAACTGGTACCTATCCTACAGAAATTATTCCATAATATTAAAAAGGAGAATATCCCTCATAATTCATTCTTCTCATCAGTATCACACTGATACCAAAGTCAGGAAAGGACACAAAACAAAAAAAGAAAATTGCAAACCAACATCCTTATGAATATCCTCAGATGTAAAAATTTTCAATGAAATACTAGCAAACCAATTCAATAGCACATCAAAAAGATAATTCACCATGATCAAGTGGCTTTCATTCCAAGAATGCAAGGATGGTTCAATACATAGCAATCAATAAATGCAATTCACCACATAAACAGAAGCAAAAACAAACACCATATGATCCTCTCAATAGATGCAGAAAAAGCATTCAATAAAATCCAGCACCACTTCATGGTAAAAACCCTCAACGAACTAGGCATAGAAAGAACATGCCTCAAAATAATGAAAGTCATGTATGACAAACTCACAGCCAACATCATACTGAATGAGAAATATTGGAAAGCATTTGAAATGTTGGAAGAAGATAAGGGTGTGCCCAGTGTCACCAATTCTATTCAACAGTACTGGAAGTCCTAAGCGGAGCCATTAAGCAAGGGAGAGAAATATAGGAATCAGGAAAGAGGAGGTCAAACTATACCTGTTTGCTGATGATACAATGTTATATCCAGAAAACCATAAAGACCCCACCAAAAGACTCCTAGAATTGATAAATAAATTCAGTAAAGTCTCAGGTTATAAAATCAAGATACACAAGCATTTCCACAGACTAACAATACTCAAGCTGAGAGTCAAATCAAGAACTCAATACCATTTATAACAGCTGCAAAGAAATATACTTACCCAAGGAGGTGAAAGATCTCTTCAAGGAGAACTACGAAAGAGTGATGAAAGAAATCATAGATGACATAAACAAACAGAAAAACATCCAATAATCATGGACTGTAAAAATCAACATTGTTAAAATGTCCATACTGCCCAAAGTGATAATATAGATTCAACACAATTCCCATCTAAATACCAATGTCAGTTTTCACAGACCTAGAAAAAACAATCCTAAACTTCATATGAAACCAAAAAAGAACCTGAATAGCCAAAGAAATCCTAAGGAAAAAGAACAAATCTGGAGGGATCACATTACCTGACTTTAAATTATACAACAAGGTGATAGTAACCAAAACAGTATGGTACTGGTATAAAGGTAGACACAGATCAATGGAACAAAACAGAGAACCCAGAAATGGCTACAACCAATTAATTGTTGACAAAGCAGACAAAAATATACACTGGGGTAAGAACACCCTACTCAATAAATGGTACTGGAAAAATTGCATAGTCACCTGCAGAAGAATGAAACTAGACCCCTTTCTCTCAGTATGCACAAAAATTAATTCAAGATGGATAAAAAACTTAAATATAAGGCATGAAACCATAAAAATCCTAGGAGAAAATATAGGAAAAACTCTTCTAAACATTACCCTAGGCAAAGAATTTATGAATAAGACCCCAAAGTCAAATATAGCAACTACACAAATAAATAAATGGTACTTAATAAAATTAAATAGCTTCTACACAGCAAAGGAAATAATCAACAGAATTAATAGACAACCTACAGAATGGGAGAAAATACTTGCAAACTATACAGTGACAAAGGGCTAATATTCAGAATGTACAAAGAACTCATATAAATCATCAAGAAAAAACACATCAAAAAGGGGGCAAATGACATGAATAGAAGTTTTTCAAAAGAAGATAGACAAACGGACAACAAACATATGAAGAAATGCTCCATTATCACTAATCATCAAGCAAATGCAAATTAAAACCACAATGAGATACCACCTCACCACTGTCAGAATGGCTGTTATTAAAAAGTCAAAAAATAATAGATGTTGGCATGGACTCAGACAGAAAGGAATGCTTATATATTGTTGGTGAGACTACAAATTAGTACAACCTCTATGGAAAACAGTATGGAGATTCCTCAAAGAAATAAATACAGACTTACCATTTGATCTAGCAATCCCACTGCTAAGTATCTATCCAAGGTAAAGAAGTTATTTTATCAAAAATACGCTTGTACGTGAATGTTTATAACAGCACAATTCACAATTGCAAAGATACGAAATCAACCTAAGTGCCCATCAATTCATGAGTGGATAGAGAAAATGTGGTATATACATACCACGGAGTAATACTCAACCATAAAAAGGAAAGAAATAATGTCTTCTGTAGCAACTTGGATGGAACTAGAGACCATTATCGTAAGTGAAGTATCTCAGGAGTAGAAAAACAAATACCCACATGTTCTCACTAATAATTTGGAGCTAAACAATGGGTGCACATGGGCACAAAGAGATGTAAAAGACATTAGTAACCGAGAAGAGGGGAGGATGGGAGGGTATGAGGGATAAAACTTAAATATCAGGTATAATGAACACTATTTGGAAGATGGGCACATTAAAAACTCTGACTTAAGCGTTTTACAATATCCATGTAATGAGAACATTTGTACTCCCTTAATACTTTGAAATTTAAAAAAGAGATACAAAACTTCTCAACAAAATACTAGTGAACTGAATTCAGCAACATATTCAAAGGATTATATTTCATGACCAAGTGGAATTTATTCCTGGTTCAACATGCAAAAATCAACGTAATAGACCACATTAAGAGAATGAAGAACAAAAAAACCTACATGATCACCTTAACTGAGGTAGAAAAATCATGTGATTAAATTTAGATTAGGACTAGAAGAAAATTAGTTCAACACAATAAAAGCCATATATGAAAAATCCACAGTGAATATCACACTCAATGGTGAAAAACTAAAAGATTTTTCTCTCAGATCAGGAACAAGGCAAAGATTCCCATTTTTACCACTTCTATTCAACACAGTACTAGAAGTCTTACTGATTAGGCAAGAAAAAGAACAACAGGCATCCAAATTAGAAATGAAGAGGTAAAATTATCTCTCTTCACAAATTATATCATCTTATATGTAGAATACCCTAAATATGTCACACAATTTTTTAAAAAAACTTGTTAGAATAAATAAATTCAGCAAAGTAGCAGGACACAAAGTAAATATACAAAATTCAAGTTGTATTTCTATACACTAACAATGAACAATCTGAAAAGAAAATTAAGATAACAATTCCATTTAAAAAGGCACCAAAAATAATAAAATACTTAGAATTTAACTTAACAAAAAAAGTGAAGGACTTATACAATGAAAACTATAAAATATTTCTGAAAGAAATTGAAGAAGACATAAATAAAAAGGTATCTCATGTTCATAGATTAGAAGACTCGATATTGTTAAGATGTCAATACTACTCAAAGCGATCTTCAGATTTAATGCAATCCCCATGAAAATCTCAATGTCATTCTTTTTGCAGAAATAGAAAAACTCATTCTAATCCTTGCATGGAATCTAAAAGAACCCTGAATAGCCAAAAAACAAACAAACAAAAAATACCAAAAATAATAACAAAGCTGGAGAACTCACACTTCTTAATTTCCAAATTGACTATGGTAATTTAAACAGTGTGGCACTGACATAAAGGCAAGACATATAGGCCAATAGATAGAAAGCCTAGAAATAAACGTCTACATGGTCAGATATGGATAAATCATTTTTGACAAGGATGTCAAGACCATTCAATGGAGAAAAGACAGTATTTTCTGGGAAAACTGGATATCCACATGCTAAAGAATGAAGCTGTACCCTTACCTAACACCATGTGCAAAAATTTAAGTCAAACTTAATCTGTAAGCTAAATTTAAGATCTAAAACTATAAAACTTGTAGAGAATGACCTTTGGAGCAAAAGCTTCATGACACTGAATTTGTCAATGATTTCTTGGATACAACATCAAAGGCACAGACAACAAAAGAAAAAAAATTGACAAACTGATACTCATGAAAATAAAAAGAACAATTGTTGATAAACACATCCACTATAAATATAGTAAAAAGGCATGCCATACAATGGGAGAAAATATTTGCAAGTCATATATCTACTAAGAGATTAATATCCAGAATATATGGAAAAATAAAAAAACTCAAGAACAAAAAATCCAATTCAACACTTCTCTAAAGAAAATATACAAATGGCCAATAAGCCCATAAAAAAAAAATACTCAAGGCTGGTCCCAGTGGTTCACACCTGTAATCCTAACACCCTGGGAAGTCAAGGTGGGAGGATCACTTGAGGCCAAGAGTTTGAAACCAGCCTGGACAACATAGTGAGACCTCACCCTCTACAAAAAGTTAGCTGGGAGTGGTGGCACACGCCTATAGTCCTGATGCTCAGAAGGATAAGGTGGGAGGATCTCCCGGCCCAGGAGTTCAAGGCTGCAGTGAGTCATGACCATGTCGCTGAAGTACAGCTTGGGCAATATAGCAAGACCTGTCTCTACAAAAAAAAAGAAAGAAATGTGCAGCATCCTTGGAGAATGCATATTTTGTTAAAATTTTAAAAAGATGCTCAATATCACTAATCATTAGAGAAATGCAAATAAAAAGTACAATGACCACTTCTTCACATCCATCAGAACGGCTACTATTAAAAAAAATAGTAATTGTTAGTGAGGTTGTGAAGAAACTGGAACCCCTAAACATTGTTGGTGAGAATGTAAAATGGTGAAGCCACTGTGAAAAGAGTATGATGGTTCCTCAAAAAATTAAAAATAGAATTAACACATTATCCAACAATTCCACTTCTGGGTATACCTTCAAAAGAACTTACAGCAGGGTCTCAATTTTCGGAAGACAACATATAAATGGTCAACAGGTATAGGAAAAAAATGTTCAACATGACTAAGCGTCAAGGAAATGCAAATTAAAACCACAATGAGATATCACCTCACACCTGTTGGTATGGCTACTATCAAAGACAAAAAAGAAAAGTGTAGGTGAAGATGTAGAGAAAACGGAACTCTCACACACTGCTGGTGGGAATGTTAATTAGTACAGCCATTTGAGATTTCCTCAAAAAATTAAAAATAGAACTACCATATGATATGGCAATCCCACTTCTGGGTATATATTCAAAGAAAATAAAATCAGTATGTCAAAGAGATATCTGTGCTCCCATGTTCACTACAGCACTATTTACAATAGCTAAGATATGGAAGCAACCTAAGCGTCCATCAATGCATGAAGGGTTTCAGAACATGTAGTATACATACACAATGAAATAGTATTCGGCCTTTAAAAAGAAGTAAATCCTGCCATTTGCAGCAACATGGATGAACCTAGAGGACATTAAGTTAATTGAAATACATCAGGCACAGAAAGAAAAATGCTGCATATCTAACTTATATGTGGAATCCTAAAAAATAGAATTCATAGAGGCAGAGAGAAGAATGCTGGTTACCAGAGACTGGGGGAGGGGTTTTGGAGAGATGCTGGTCAAAGGACACAAAATTTCAGTTAGACAGGAAGAATAAGTTGAAGAGATCTATTGCATATCATAGTGACTAATAAATTATTTACTTGAAAATTGCTTTAAAAAGAGAGGGTCTCAGAGAAATTTATACAACCATGTTCATAGTAACATTATTCACTTTAGCTCAAACATGGAAGCAATCCAAATGTCCATCGACAGATAAATGGATAAGCAAAATGTGGTAAATACATACAATGGAATATTACTCAGCCTTAAAAACAGAAGAAAATTCTGACATATGCTACAACATGGATGAACCTTGAGGATTATGTTAAGTGAAATAAACCACTTATGAAAAGACAAATGCTACATGGTTCCACTCATCTGAGGTAATTAGAATAGTCAAAATCACAGAGATAGAAAGTAAAATGGTGATTGCCAGGGGATGGAGGGAGAGGGGAATGGAGTTATTGTTCTGGGGTATAGAGTTTTAGTTTGACAAGATGAAAAGAATTTTGGAGATGGATGGTGTTGATAGTTGCACAACAATATGAATGTACTTAATGTCAGTGAACTGCACACTTAAAAATGGTTAAGATGGCAAATTTTATGTGTATTTTACCACAATAAAAAAAATGGGAGGGAAAAAAAAAAACACTACAGAGCCCTGCAGAAATTTAAGTTGTTGCTGTATTGTACTTGCCCTCTCTAAATGTTACTTCCCCATGAAGGCCACACCTTTCCAAAGGAACTGTGCTTTATAACTGTACATGTCCTCAACTTGCAGCTCAGTATCCCACACCTAATAAGCCCTCAAAAAACATTGCTGCTGCTGTTCCTGACAAAACACCTCATTAATGTGTTGTCTGGGATCAAATGAGGGTGAAATAATTTCTTTTCCCGAAAACATTAACAAAAACAGTTAATACAACATAGCTAACTTGTAAGATGATTATCAACTGTGATCCCCAACACAAACATTTTAAAAGTGGTAAAACTACTAGACTGTTAAAAACATAAGCACACATTCCTTAAGGGTGGAGTAATCCTCTCCCTCCCTGCTCTGTGATCACACTACTCTTAAACACTTACACATTATATTTTAATTCACTTTATGCTTATTTTCCCCTCTGGATAGTAAAATCCTTGAAGACAGTGGCTATGCTTAGAATCTTGTTTACAGTAGCTGACACACAGTGCTTAATGTTTACTTACGGGACTAAATGCTACTAAAGAACTACTGCCTATTAAATGCAGAAATGGAAAATTTACTAGCCCAAATATCTAAAGACCAGAACTGATAGAAGACATTACAACATATAAGGCAGACAACAGGGCAAAGAAATCAACCAAAATTTTTTGTTTTTTATCCTGGGGATCAGAAATGTAGTTTTTGCTAACTGCCAATGGAACCTCGACTATTTTCCTTCAGATAGAAGATATTCCAACATGTACAACTTGCATTTGTGCTTGTGGTATCATTATAACAAATTTTCCATGGAGTGGATCCTGAAGGTTAGGTAAATGCTTCAGCTGATAAGATGACCAGAGGCATGGCAGTGGGAGGAAACATACCACATCAGTTTCTATTTTCTTTTATATGTTACTTAGTCCATAGAGATTTACACAGTTACCTTCACTTTCTTTCTCTTCAAAATCTATATATCCCAAAATGATAGTGATGATTGGAAGGTGTACATTTGCTGACATTTTCCAAACTGCAGGCTGAGAGTTTGCATTTATAAAAATTCTTGTCTACCCTACTCTGGCAAGAAATGGTAAAACTAGTAACAATAATAATTTATTGTTTTAGGTTGGCCTTCATTAACATAGTAGTATATAATTATGAATATTTTTAATATATGGTTTTAATAACTGATGTTTGTGTTAATGTGTCCTAATGGTTTTAAAGTTACCCTTTCACCTAGAAGTGAATTAAGAGCAGTGAAATTTCAAAACTTGAAAAAGTAATCAACTTTTTAAAATGCATTTTAAATATTTCTATCCACCTATGAAAAGTCATGCAGATGACCCAAAATTTATTAATTCCAATATTTATTAATTCCAAAATTGTTATTAATATGCTCAAGATAAGCTGATTCAAAAATTCAGTTTACTACTGTGAAAAATAAATGGCTGAAAACACACAGCTAATATTCAAAAGTATAACATAATATATATCTTAAGACTTTTGTCTGAAGAACAAGCTTATTAAATTAATAAGATAATCTGGAATTAATGCACACAATTAAAGTCTCAATTTCTAGAACAAGTTCTTTGAGAAAAAACTATGCAAGGTTAATTTACTGCTAGCTATGTATGGGATACTTTATTCAGTAGATTCCTAATGGTCACATTAATCTGATTAATTTTTCACGACTTCTTAAGATGAGGAAAAAATAATGGGAAATATTGCAATAACTTATTAAAAATTTGCCAAAAACCATAACTAAAAGAGTAGTTTTCACAGTTACATTTTGCCTCTTAAAAACAGGAGAAATGCAACATTCTTTTAGATTTCAGTTTCATATCTGTCCATAGAATGTACAATGACATCAGGGAATCAATTAGCCAAGGAGAGAAGCAACCAAATTCAATAGTAAACTACGAAAGCAGTCTCATGTTATGGGCACAGTCAGTGGCAGAAGCATGTGGCAGCTGCTATCAGGACATTTTCATTTCTGCACTCTACTGTAAGCACAGCAGGCTCCACTAAAAATCTCCAGGAGTCTGAAGAGTTGGTCCAGCTCACTCTAAATGTCAACCTCATCATTTCACCTGGCAATGTAGCACCACTTTCTCCAGTTCCTTGTCAGTGGTTACCCACCTTCTTAAGTATGAGGACCTCCTTAAGGTGCAAAAAATTTCAGACCACCCCCCCACTTTAGAAAATACATGATGACAACAAAAAAACTACAAATAACACTTTCGAATAATTTTGTATTTTACTACAACAACATCTTCATACATTTGAAAATTTGCAGCTTATATATGTATAAGGCATGATGCCATTTTAGACAATTACTGGTAGACTTAGGAAGTCAAGCACTCCCTGGCATACTCTGAGATCCCCTGGGGCATCTTGGCTCCCAGTCTGGAACCACGTCATCCTGTGTATGGACACCAGGAGGGAGCAGATTAGCGGCCTCATTATGGCAAACCTTCAAAAACAACACTGAGGAAAATTATGCTTTATCTGGTTCTTTCCTCAGGAAGAAGTAACTTTTACTGTCTTTTTTTAGGTTAAATTTTTATTTAGTCATGGTCATTGCTTTCCTTTGGATGCATTCCAATTTCTTTCTAAAGTATGGAAATCAAAACCAGACATAAAAATTGATCTACAGTGTATTAATAAAGAATTCTGTTATCTTGGGCAATACAGCCTAGTCTGCTACCTAAGTCTGCCTGATACCTAGGTTAGGATAGACTGTCTTTCTATCAGGACTCTTCTTACATTAGTCAAGACATACACAAAACCTGTTGACTAACTTAAAAGCCTGAAGATTCATATTTATTAATATAATTTACGCTTAATTCTGATTACATTATTTTATTTTTTATGGATTGGAAGAGTTAATATTCTTAAAATAAATTTTGTGTATATTTAATGTATACAACATGATGTTATGGGATACAACAGATAGTAAAAAGATTACTATAGTGAAGCAAATAAACATATCCATCATTTCACATGGTTATCATTTTTTTGTTTTGTTTTTGTGACAAGAGTAGCTAAAATCTAGTCATTTAGTGTAAATTCCATATACAGGAGAATTTTTTTGTTTTTTACTGCAAAGATGCATTGTGAGCTGCTTTATTACAGTGAATTAAACCATTTAACAATCTGTGAACTTTGTAAGCAAGTGTTTAAAACATGATTTTCAAAGATGTTCCTTACCATTGTGACTAAAGCCATAATGCAAAGAGTTTACATATACATGTTTAAAAAATGAATTTCAGCGTGTTACTTTAAAGATGCATTGTGAGCTGCTTTATTACAGTGAATTGAACTGTTTACCAAACTGTGAACTCCCATATACATTTTATTACCTACAGTCCTCATGTTGTACATTAGATCTCTGATTGCACTGTTTTAAATTCAGAGTCATTAAATACAACTTACTCTTCTTTACTAAAGTACACATAACCAGGCTGATGAGAAGAGCTTTGAGATCTTGCTTTAGGTATGGCAGGGAAAAATCAAACTATAAGAATCAAATTGTATTGAATGGCAGACAAAACAAGGGTGCTAGACTTTTTAACATTTTATTTACAATATGGGTGAGATCTTCTGAGATATTTTAGCAAGAAACCTCATTGTAAATGTAAAAAAGTCATTATCATGATAATACAAGTACAATCAGAGAGAAAAGGAAGCATAAGTGTCAACAATACTAATTCCAATTACCAGGCAAAAGCAATGCAAATGGATAAAATCTAAGAATGTGATTTTTTTCAATAGTCAATCCAATGAACTCTTGAGCCATCCTGTTATTTGCTGGGACCTGACGTGAAGTAATGATTTTAAACAGAGTATACATGTACGCCACATAAATCAATTAGGCAAAATGTCAACATCATATTTTAATGTATTTATTGTGCTTCTAATTCTTCTCACATCAAGCTTTTATCCAAAGCAATTTCCTAGCAGCATGGAGTTCTGTTGCTTTCGTCAAACAGTAAAATTACCAACGTGGGTAACCAAACAGTAAATGGAAAGAAGTTTTTCTTTATATTAAGTACTAGAGCTAATAAAGGAAAGAAATAGGACAGAATATCATTTTTTGGAAGTTCTAGGGGATCTGAGCATTGATTGATCATTAACTGCTAATATCATTAAAAGAGAGGCAATCAACCTCCTGATGGAAGAACATACTACCACCTAGGAAGCATCCTGACAAAAACCCATTTGAATGTGATTAAACTGCTAGTCTATATTCTACCAATTTACAAAAAAAATAAACAAACAGAATGAAAGAACCTGTTAAACTACACCCAGTAATGCACTGAGCAGAATCTAGACTATGTGAAAAATAGTTTACAAATAGGAGAAACAAGGTTGGGGGGAAAGGAGAGAGAAGAGGATAGAAAGAGGGGGCCCTATGTACTGTATTATGATATGAGATAATCAGAAAAATGAGCAACAGACTGTATATTTTATGATATTAAGGAGGTATTGATAATTTTTTCGGTGTGATATTTATACTGTGATTTTTAAGGAACACTTACTTTTAGAAACACACGTCAAAATACTTACAGATATAATTATACAGTGTCTGGAATTGCCTTCATAATCCAATTGTGGGGGAGTAAGTGGGCAAATGGATGAAACCAGTTCACCCAGTTGATAATCCTTAAAGATGGATAATAGGTTTACAGGGTTTGATTATAATAATCTTTTTAATTCTAATTTTGAAATTTCCCATATGTATTAGTTTGCTAGGGCTGCTATAACAAAATACCACAGACAAGGAGGCTTAAACAACAGACAAATATTTTCTCACTATTCTGGAGGCTGGTTGGCAGGCTTGGTTTCTTCTGAGGCTTTTCTACTTTGCTTGCAGATGGCCACATTCTTGTTTTGTCCTCACATGGTCTTTCCCTTGTGTGTACCCATACCTGGTGTCTCTTTGTGTGTCCAAGTTTCCTCTTCTTATGAGGACACTAGTCAGACTGGATGAGGGCCCACCCTAATGACTCCATTTTAACTTAATTATCTCTTTAAAGGCATGATCTCTAAATATGGTCACATTCTTAGGTACTAGGAGTTAGGGCTTCAGTGTATGAACTTGAGAGGGACAAAATTTAGCCCAAAACAGCATGATAAATTTAAAGGTAAAACATGAAACACACTATTTATAATTCCATATCTTAAAATAAAAACATAAAATCCATAACTTCAAAAGCTGAATTAAAAAAGGATAAGAAGGCCGGGCGCGGTGGCTCACGCCTGTAATCCTAGCACTCTGGGAGGCCAATGCCAGTGGATCGTTTGAGCTCAGGAGTTCAAACCAGCCTGAGCAAGAGTGAGACCCTGTCTCTACTAAAAATAGAAAGAAATTAGCTGGACAACTAAAAATATATAGAGAAAATTAGCTGGGCATGGTGGTGCATGCCTGTAGTCCCAACTACTCAGGAGGCTGAGGCAGTAGGATTGCTTGAGCCCAGGAGTTTGAGGTTGCTGTGAGCTAGGCTGATGCCATGGCACTCACTCTAGCCAGGGCAACAGAGTGAGACTCTGTCTCAAAAAAAAAAAAAAAAAAAAAATTTTATCAAGGATAAATGCATGATTCTACACTAGAATTTAAAACACTTACTGGAAAAAATAAGAAAGGTATGGTTTTACAAGAACACACATTAAAAATTTTGTTAAAACCTTTGGTAATAAAGACACTAAGGGTCAATATGTGCTTACTGAAAGTTAATATATTATCAGGCTGCACCAACAGGATTATAACAACTCAAAAGAAATATGATGATCTTATTTCAATTAAGGCTGTTCAAGTTTCATCCTAAATATTTTGTTTCTAGGTGATACAATACTACAATGGTGAATATATTTAATACTATGTTGAATGAAAAATAGTGATAAAACTTGAAAATGTTAGTCCATATAAAACAAGACTGAAGAAAGACATAATCTTGTCTTTAAATATCTGGAGGGCTGTCATTTGGAAAAGCTTTAGGCCTATCCTCCATGGCCCCAAGCAGTAAGAACTAAGTAGGCCTGGCCAACTTCCCCTCATCCTTTAGGATGTATCAATTCCTCAGAGAGGCCTTCCCTAGTCTACAGGCTTGTGAGCTCCCAGCCACTGGCTTCTGCAGCTTTCATTCTTCTCTGTTGGGCACCAACCCTATTTCTGTTTGTCAAATTATGTTAGCCTATATCCTAGTCCATTTGAGTTGCTATAACAAAATACCATAAACTGGGTGGCTTATAAACAACAGAAATTTATTTCTCACAGTTCCAGACACTAGGAAGTCCAAGATCAAGGCACTGGCAGAGTCAGAGTCTGGTGAGGGCTCGTTTCCTGGTTCATAGATGGGTGTCTTCCTGGTTCATAGATGGGTGTCTTCTCACTCTAACCTCATGTGGTGGAAGGGGTGAGGGCCTCTTTTGGGCCTCCTTTATAAATACACTAATTCCAATCACAAAGGCTCTGCTCTTATAACCTAATCACCCCCAAAGGTCCCACCTCATAATACCCTCATCTCAGGGGTTAGAATTTCAACATATGAATTTTCAACATATGAACACTCAGACCATAGCACTCTGCTAGATTGTAAATTCCCAGAGAGGGCAGACCCTATCTGATTTGTTAGTCCTAGAACACTCATACCTAGCACAGTTGAATGAATTATAAACACACGAGAAGTAGGTTTGGATTTAATATGAAGACATATTTTTTAATAGAGTTGTGCAGAGGTGCATAGGCTGCCTCAAGAGGTAGCAATTGTCCTTTCATGGGAGGCCCTCATTCAGGCTTAAAATGGCAGTGAGGCAAAGGAGATTAAAGGTGACTGGACTAATGATTTTTAGCCTCCTTGCCAACTGAGGAACTATGATTTGAATTCTGCTGGGAAAGGTTAGGCTTATTATACCATATATTTCATTTTATCACATCAGCTCAATTCTGAAACATTTTGGAAAAGTTTAGTAATAAATTTCTACATAATTATTTCTGTTGAAACCCAAATATTATTTGATGTTTTTCCCTGTATTTTCTTTCTCCTTCTCTCCTTGCTCCCCAAAGCTGATGATTAGTATTTCCATTTTATTGTAAGGAACACAAAACTTCAGAAAACACAGTAGCAGACAGTGAGGTGAGGTCAGACTCACCACAGGAAAATTATTTCTGGGATTCTTAGCATCAACCGTGCCAAAAGTAAGTGCAGATTTGATAAATGACACAAAGTCATTAACTCTCCACTTCTGCTGATTCAATTTTTATAAGGGCCCAATTTTCATAAAAACACATCAGATTTTTAGCAAATACAAAGATTGCATCTTTTATTTATAAGGCAAAAAAATCTACCCAAACACTTTTCACTAAAAATGTGTGCCCTGTAATACCAGCTTTCAGAGTATTAGTCAAGTATTACCTAACTTTGGTTATTCCTGTGGGAATTAATAAGTAAAGATCTTAAAGGTCAAGCTCCTTAGAAGTTACTGAGATATCAGTTCTGACCTTGATAACTTGATTTAGTTTGAAGTCTGGGATGAAGTTGCCAGATTTATAAATAAATACACAACATGCTTGCTATCCTTCCTCCATCCCCTGCCTTCCTTTTGAGGAACACCTTTTGTGAGCGTGTCCTCTAGCCCTAAATCAATTCATAGGACAATTACGGAATTAGGAAAACAATATGTTCTTAACCAGTAATAATAAAAATAACTACATAACATTTATTTTGAACTCTATTACATCCACTGTGAAGGTAGCTAGGTACCTAGGATGGAGGAATTACGTAAAGTGGGAGGGGGGCACTGGCAATTGATACCCTAGAGTTGAAAGTACAGTTGTTGGGAGGGAGCCCACACACCAGGCAAAGGAGCACAGGGAAAGCTCCACCCACAAATAGGACTGAGATGGCGCTCCTAAATGTGGGCTGGATGGAGGTAATTTCTATGACTTTTAAACTTAATGCCTACCTCTTTCAGAGGACTTAATTCCTTGTTCTAAGGATGAGCAAGACAAGGAAAAGATTACAGAGAAGATATGAAAAGAATGGGAACTTTCACAATTTTCAAATGCTTAACATCTTCCTTTTGTATTATGTCATGCTAGGATTTAAAGACCAAGGAGTAGCCATTTGATTGATACTGTACTATGTTTACATTTATACGTTTCTATGTTTTCTACAAACATGCAAACTCTGCCAAATAATGTAATCATTCCTATGTTTAATGTAACTTCAAACGCGTCTCTGAAAAAAAAAAAGACCTGTGAAAAAAGTATTCCCATCCTAAGAAAAATTACATGGGTATAGACCCTTCAGAGCAGGGCTTCTCAAACTTGAATGTATATACAGTAATCACCTGGAGGTCGTGTGAAATGCAGATTTTAGATCAATGTTTCAGGTGGGCCCTGACAGCCCGCATTTCTAACAAGCTCCAGGTGATGCCTATGCTACTGGTCCACAGGCCACATTCTGAGTAGGCTATGGACCATGATGTGAAAATCCAGCTTTGGCAGGAAATCTGTCCCCTCAACTTCATTCCTCCATTTACTTTTTTCCCCTGAGTTCCTACACTTTTCCCTGTTTCACTGGTGAGAAAATCTTAGGTCCAAGCAGGGTGAGCACAAAAGAAAAGAAAATATTCTAAAATTACAACGTCAAGTAGAGCAGTAAGATTTTAACTTGTCTCAAGGGTAGAGACATATTTTTTGATATGCATGAATTATACATACTTCATGCAAATCACTGAACAAATACATGGTAGCCTATTTCTTTTCACAAATGAAGCCCTATGTCTGCATAACTTAAGAAAAAGTTTATTTAATTAATGCATGGCACACCATCTCATTAAGGTATCTCTGGGAGTGAGGTGATTTGAATAAAGTCAAATTTTCCAGATAACTGAAGTTTATCTTTTTACATTTACAAACATGTTTATTTTAGTGATTTTTTTAATTGAACTCTTTCTGGAAATAACATACTCAAGAATTGTGAAATAGGCTGGGCATGGTGGCTCACGCCTGTAATCCTAGCACTCTGGGAGGCCGTGGCGGGTGGATTGTTTGAGCTCAGGAGTTTGAAACCAGCCTGAGCAAGAGCGAGACCCCGTCTCTACTAAAAATAGAAAGAAATTGATCAGACAACTAAAAATATACAGAAAAAATTAGCCGGGCATGGTGGCACATGCCTGTAGTCCCAGCTACTCGGGAGGCTGAGGCAGAAGGATTGCTTGAGCCCAGGAGTTTGAGGTTGCTGTGAGCTAGACTGACACCACGGCACTCACTCTAGCCCCGGCAAAAGTGTGAGACTCTGTCTCAAAAAAAAAAAAAAAAAGAATTGTGAAATATACCAAACAAAGCTTATCATATCTACAGTTACCCAAGATCAATAGTTATTATTCCATGGCATGATATAACAGTGCTATAAGAGCTACTAAGGTCTAGGTGAGACTATGTGCTTTTACTCAATAGAGTGTCAGTGTCCATCCTCTGAGTGTTTTTCAGTCTATTTGTAGCAACCTTCTGCTTCCTTCCTCCGTGGTCAGCTGCCACTTCACAATGCTCCCTGATCGCCCTCTCCTTACGATTTCTAATCTGCTGCTTTATTTTTCATATTATATCCGAGGAAATATTCTGAAACTGGCATCTTTCCCACTTCTGTTATGTTTCTAAAGCAGGAACTCCTTTTCGGGGTTTTGGGTACTTGCTACCTAAATCGGCGTAATCATTTTAGCTTAAATAAACCACACAAGTTGATCCTTCTGTAAGTATCTCTTACTATGATTATTGAATACTCACTGATCCCAGTGTCCTTACAGTACTGGACCAAGCACTGTCCCATGACTTTTAGTAGATGATTATATTCTTGGACATTGAGAAATTCCTGTTTATTATGGGATGGTTCCATGATCTCCAAGGGTATACTAACAATTCCAACCACGCCTGCACCAAGTCTGAGGGAATAAATGCATATATAAATTTTGTAAAATTTGGCTACAGAATAAAAAATCAAATATATTCTGGTCATTCGAAATTAATTTTTCAAAAATAAATTCAATTTACTTGGTCTGGACCATGTCAAAATTTAATGAGTATCCAATCTTGTTATCATCAATCTATGGTAATCCCAAGTGTGTTTGGTCCCATAATGTAAAATCACTTTAGCACATCATTTCTGAATATGACTGCTTTTTCCAAACCTATCACCTTACATGGGGAGTCAGGGTAGGTGGGATAGAGAGGCCTTTTAGCATCAAACACCAGTAATGGTGCCTTACCGCAATAAACTGGCATAATCCTTTAAATGAGACTGGCCAGAAAGTCTCTTTCTTTTTCCTCGTTTCATCTGTCAGGTTGGATTTCTCCTCGTTATTGCAGAGGACCACGAGGTGCTTTGTGAATTCCACAAAGGGACCATAAGGGTTGGGTTACCCCAGAGGGTAACAGGTATCTGACTCTATTTTTATTTTTCACTTTCTTAGTGGCATGTGATGTGCATAGCTGGGACATTCTGCTTGGTGACGTAACCTGTTTTGGGAAAGAGTGTCCAGTTGCCTAAGCCTTCAGGGCTCCCCACTGCCCTTGTCATTGCACACATGTCAAGCCTTCTTAATTTGGGGCCCTGCCTGTCATGTTTTTCACCACTTTCCTCTTCCAACCTGATTTCCCTTCCCTATTCATTCTGTAAGTCTAAATTTGGGCACCACTTCTTCCAGGAAGCCTGACTTGACTTCCCCAGTTTGCTTTACTGCCCCTTCTAACTACTCTTTTTGCATCTGATGCTCACCTCTAACATAGTATTCATTCATTCATTCATTCAAGCTCAGCACTTGGCCCCTGTTCCAGGAACTAGGAATACAGTGATAAAACAGAAAGACAAGGTCCCTGGTTTTGAAGTTTCTCTTGTACTGAAGAGTGACAGTCAAGAAGCTAAAATCAGGTAAATGTACAAGACCATTTCAGATGATCAGTGGTATAAGGAACATAACACAGGTGCTGTAAAATTTAAAGAGTGACAGGTGGGTGGGATAAGGGCAAGGGCCAATTTTAATTAGACAGTCAGGGAAGACTTTCCTGTGGAGAGGACTTTAGTCTTGTGGCTGAATGGCATGCTAGGGCCAGCAGTAAGAAGATCTGAGGACAGAATGGTCAAGGCTGAGGGAATTCCAAGTGCCAAAGCCATAACACAGGAATAAGGTTAGGTCTAAGGAACAGGAAATGCAGAAAAGGTAGGATACGGGCAGGGACGTGGGAGTCCCAGCGCCAGGGAGAAACCAGATCTAAGACCATGGTAAGTAGTTCTATTCTAAATGCACGGGGGTTTTAAGCAAGAGTCAACTAACTTAGGTTTTTGAAGATCATTTTTGCTGTTTTCCCACAACATAAAAAATATGCATTTATATGCTTGTCCCTTTCACTGCACTGTAAGTTCCTTAGCAAAAGGTAGTAGGTCTTGACCATTTTGTCTGCAGAGCTTTGTACGGTGCCTGGCACACTGGCACATGATACTGCAATATAAGTGCTTGCTGAATGAACAATGAATGAATTGCTAATTCCTTCAGATTGAGGAAGCAAGATAATAAATGCTCCCCTGACCCATTCTACTGGTCACAGTTATCTTGTCTGACTCTGTCCTTTTCTGTTTGTCCCTTCAGGACTCCACATAATTGATGAAAGCAGCTTGTAGAATTTCAGAACATTGGGAAAGCAACAGAATGTATTACTCTAGAATCCAAATAGGCTGGAGAGTTTTAATAACATATGCTTATGCAGGTAACTGGCAAGAGCTCGTATATATAGGGGCTGCACAAAACATTAACTGGATTGCTTTACAAGACTATAGATTTTTCTTTTCTTTCTTTTCTAAAATTTTAAAAATATGATTACATTATATTTAAATTGATAAAACATTAAAAATTTAACCTCCATAGATGGCACAAGCAATGGTAAAACATCAAGTTGCTCAAGGAATGCATTGAAAAAATTTCCCAAAGTGTGATTTTTCCTTAGAGCATGCATGCAGCTTCACTGATATTATAAATTAGGCAGATTAATGCCTGTGCATTGACAGGGAGAGTGAACGGAGAATATGACACCTGCTCCCATCATGATTAATCTCTCATCTCACTCCACAGACAGAATCTCACTGCAACCTCCCTCTCCCTGCTTGTGCATCTGAAAACAAAAACATACTTACAAGGACTTCAGTTTCAACTGTGGGCCCACTTTCTCATGCATTTTGATCAAACGGTTATTACTGTAAATGAACATTCCAGCTTGGCTTCGGTTTTCTACGTTCACCCCAAAGAATAGGGTGAGTGTTCTTGCTTTTCTTAATTCTCTAGAATTATATTTAGAAAAGTTTTTTAAAAAATGTTTTTATTAAATAAAAATATAATTTACACAACTGATAATAATTAAACTCAGAAGGCAAACATCAAAGGAATGTATAAAAAATATCCAGATATTTTACAAAACCTTGTAGGTTATACTCAGTATCTCTGTATAGCAAGTATTCTGTATAAATATGATGCCAATACCTATACCAGTCAAACACACACATTCTTTGACTGAAAAACAAATCTGCCAATTTAAATTTATAGGAACTCTGCTGGGCACAGTGGCTCACACCTGTAATCCTAGCACTCTGGGAGGCTGAGGCAGGAGGATCGTTTGAGCGCAGGAGTTCGAGACCAGCCTGAGCAAGAGCAAAATCCCGTCTCTACTAAAAATAGAAAGAAATTAGCTGGACAACTAAAAATATATAGAAAAATTAGCCAGGCATGGTAGTGCATGCCTCTAGTCCCAGCTACTCGGGAGGCTGAGGCAGAAGGATTGCTTGAGCCCAGGAGTTTGAGGTTGCTGCGAGCTAGGCTGAGGCCACAGCATTCTAGCCCGGGCAACAGGGTGAGACTTTGTCTCAAAACAAACAAACAAACAAAAAAAAAACCTAGAAAATGCCAAATGGGTTCTGAAATATTAACTGCTCTAACATGTACGCTACAGCATTTTTGAAAAAATGATGACTTGGCCATTTTAAATTCCAAGAATGGATGTGATTTCTAACTTTCAGCATGTTCTCAAGTCACCAAATATCCTACATAGATTGGAATGTGCCAAAAGATATTCTTGGGCTTTCTCTCTAACCTTTTCCAGAATAAAATGTAAATAAAAGTTAATAAAGCAAGTTTATGAGGGCAACAAACATGAGTTCCTGTTTTTCTGACTCTGACCTTCTATATTATGTTTTGTATGACTTTTCTATTAGAATTATAAAAATATAAATCAAGAAATAGCAGACAATGATAGAAACAACTATAGTAAGAGGAGGCTGCGTGGAGCTATGAAAGTGCCTGGATGTGAGAGGCAGACCTGGCTTCAAACACAAGCCTTTGTAACACCCATGTGACCATGGATGAGGCTCTTAAATTTTCTGTCTCGTCTGAAAAATAGGAATAATACCTACCTAGCCACTTGGGATGTAGTGAAAATTAAAAGAGATAATGTTAAATATAAACCTGGAACAGATCACGTGCATAACAAATGTTATTTCTCCTTTCCCAACCAAGAAGGGCACTAAATAAAATTCTTCCCTTCACTCACCCTGTAGCTCCCCTCCCTTCATAAACACGGCCTTTTCTTTACAGATTCATGACTCTGTGCTATTACAATTGATATGATATACCTACTGAACTGATTAAATGCATCTATTATTAAAGTACAATGATAAAGTTCTATCGGTCCTTCTATGTGACTATGATATACACAGTACATAAGAGTTTCTTAGGAAGTTCTTGACATGGGTTAATATATTATGTATTTATTAAATGCATGCACATCTAAGGTTAAACATATATGAATCAAACATTTTCTAAAAAGTCACTGTGACTCAATAATGAGATCCCAACTTTTCAACAAAAAAGAGGACTGTTTTAGGTACCCTTAAACAGGGTATTACAGGATATAACATAGTCACCCTGCAATATTAAGTGGTATACTGACTGTCTTCAAATTTTTTAAAAAACAGAATTTCACTATAAAACCAAGTTCATAGCAACTGGCATTATGACTAATAAAATACAGATTGGTCGTTTTTCATACATTTCACTATATGAACTGTTTCATACAGTGAGGTTGTTTCAATAAGGTTTTTCTTTAGATCTTCCTAAAGTCTGAGAGAGGACTTGGATTTTTAATTAAAATTTCTATGACATTTATTTAAAATATTCTGATAAATATATAAATAACATTTCAAATTTTACTTATTTTGGTAAGTGCATAATTAATATTTCAAATTTAAGTTTTGAGGAATGTTATATTTATATGTCAATGCATAGTTCACCAAAAACAATGTTGAAAACTCATCATACTTTCCTAAAAAATAATTTCTCAAAGATATTGCAGTTTTCAAAGTATAACCTTACTTGGACAGCAGTGATTATTTTCAGTTTAACTTGTTTAGCACTTGAGTTAGAAAGCAAGTCAACCTTATAAATAAAAATTCATTCACATGCCACATAATTACATTTTGGTCAATGACAGACCACATATATGATGGTGGTCCCATAAGATTATAACACCATATTTTTACCACACCTTTTCTATGTTGAGATATGTCAAGATACAAAAATACCACTGTGTTACAAATGCCTACAGTATTCAGTGCAGTAACATGCTTTACAGATTTGTAGCCTAGGAGCAACAGGCTACCATACAGCCTAGGTATGTAGTCAGCTATACCATCTAGGTTTGTGTAAGTACAGTGACAAAATAGCCTAATGACACATTTTTCAGAATGTATCTCATCGTTAAGCAACATGACTATTTATTTTTAATAGAGCCTAGCTATTTTTATTTTAACTATATATAAGTGACATAATTACTAACATTATTTCCTATTTCAAATTTTAAGCTATTTCACAATAAAGAAAGTAGGACTAACCCTCCAGAGTTTAAACGGCAAAGGACACAGAGGAAGAGTAAGTTGTTGGCTTGATCCCCTTGGAAGTTCACTTCTTCATCAGCCCAAACAACCAAATGCTGAACTAATTTTTAACTTCTTTTAAGAAGTTTTAACATTATGTAGACACATACATGTCCATGTAAATATATAATCTTTATAAATATTTTACATTGTTTATCTTGGTTGGGGCACCTTGACCATATTAAGATTCATACTACAAGATGTAACAAGTTGAAAAAGAGAAATTGTCACAATAACTACCAAATCTGCCTACTTAGAAATCAGAATTTGCTTTAACATAGCACAGAGAATTCTTGCAAACAAAAAACCTTATGCCTTACCTACGCTTCTCTTTAAGGTTCTTACGCTTTGCTTCTACATCTTCCAAAGCTTCCTGTAATACATCCTGGACAAGTACATTTGGTTGAGAGAGAACATAATACCACTGAATTAATGAAAGACAAGCTGATATTATCCTATTAACCAAATGTTTCAAATGAAACAATTATAGCTTACATTGCCTTATGTAATTCCAGCATGGTAAATAATCAATACTTGGTAAATGATGAAATTCCAATAGCTAAGAAGATAAACCAAATCCTAGCTCACTGTTCTCTTTTTGTATATATTCAGATGTCCTCTCTGCCTTTTAGAGAAAGAACCTTAACTCCCCAAAATTGCACAGTGGCTTTGACACAAACTACATGAAAATTTTGCTGCATTATTCAATTTACCTAAGCTCTGGCTTTTGTCTGTGAGAACAAGAAACGCTCAATTATGTGATTACTAAGTGTTCTTTTAGAAAAAAAAAAAGGTAATTAAAAAATTTTGTTAGTAGCGAAAAGAAAATATCTCCTCCATATCAAATTTGGGTTACTTCTAACTAATATTCTCCAAACTTTCCCTTTATGGGATACCCATCCCTAGGCTTTTTCCCTTCCAGAGTGCTCTTATGCCAATGCCCAGATGTCTTTCTTATCTACTCTATTAATTTGATATATTGATTCATTCACTACCCTATTCTAACGATAAAAGGAATCATTCATTATTATTGTTCTCACGCACATGAGAATAGACTTGTAATGTGCTTCATCCACCTGACGTGAGAAGTGGGCCTCTCTTTTGATGAGTGTATCACTGACTGAATAATATTTTCATTGGCTTTCAAGTAAAAGAAAATGGAAAATAGTTGGCAAGTATTTCATTTCAAATTCAACTCTCTGGAAGAATTTAAAGGGTCAAAAGTTCAGGTTATTCTACTTTGCTCTCTTCTCTGCCTTAAAGAATCCGGAAAGAATCCGGAGTGCACTGTGTCAGAGCAACAAAGCAAACTGGTCAAAGACTTCCCCACCCTGCCTGACAGTGCCCTCAGTGCATAGAGCAAAGAGTCAGGGAGAAGTAATGGGCAAGGGCGATAAGGAAAAGCAAGGTCCTGACCCATTGGAAAGTGTCTGGTTCTCTTTACTTTCAAACACATAAAGCAAAGGGAATTGATTTCTTAGAAATAAAATTAAATAGCTTAAACTATTAAAAAAATCAATAACCAATAACATAGGTTTGTCTTTAACATGAAAAAAATAAATGAAAAAAAGGAAGAGAAATTGGGGAAAGCCATGGATAGACTTAGCTCTGGGGCATGACCACACGCTATTCTCTGATTTCATCCCTTACTCATGACCCTTAGATATGAGAGCTCTTTATCAGACACAGCCTTGGTCCTGGGAAGTTTAAGGGCAAATCACTGAAAGAATTCATATATTTAGTCTGTAGAACAGGACGAATAAAATGTGAAATAAAGCATTTTTTCTCCATATACCTATTTATCCCTTTGTATTTATGTAAGCAAATAAATATGTTGCTTAATGATTCACTATGATAGAAAGCTTTATACCATATTTCTGGTCAAAGTTAGCAAACTTACAGTACGTATCCTGCAGCAATATTCTTTTTC
Organism: Indri indri; assembly: GCA_004363605.1. Taxonomy (NCBI): domain Eukaryota; kingdom Metazoa; phylum Chordata; class Mammalia; order Primates; family Indriidae; genus Indri; species Indri indri. The sequence continues at coordinate 25,705 of RJWJ010008254.1, read as the reverse complement.
TCTTGGCTGCAATGCATTATAATTAATAATAACAGTTGTTTATAACTTATCTCACTCATGGGCATACTGCAAGGATTACAAAGAATGTTTATGAACTGTGTGGAGCAACTCATTGGAAAAGAGCTTTGTAAGCTGGAAGCATTGTTATTAACATTCATAATTATAGTATATAATTCCTAGCTGGAAAGAAGGATTGCTTATTAGTCCTCTCCTCACTTTCCCCATTTATTTGGGTCCATAGGGAGCTATAATTTGAGTAGATATTTTCAAGGAGACTTGATAGGCTAGTTTTTTTCTGCTGGCTTTTTTATCATTTTCTCCTTTTCTTGTATACTTTTCTTTTCATTTTAAAGAAGTGGGTTGTGATGCTCTTCCCTACTGTTCCAAATTTACCCTGTGTCCTGTTCATCTTTGTTCTCAGTCTCGGCTTTCCCCCAACTTGCTGAATTTCCTCCTTTTCTCTGCAGTCATCTATTCTGTTTACCTGTGTTAAAATCAACTTAATCTTCTGGGCTCATCAGTGTTTAAAAGTTTGGGAAGTAAATGATAACAGACAACTATGCACGGAAAAAGCAAATGATACTCTTTGCCGTTTAAGACTATTCTTTACTCACTGCACCTTGGCAGAAGACAAAGAGGTTCTGTCAGACTGGTTTACTTCAATTTGTGCTTCTTTTAACACAAGTTCAGCTAGAAGCAGAAGCAAGATAGTTATCATAAGTGAAATTCTTTCAAGCAATTTAAATGAGCATTTTCCATACATTTAGCCATGAGCAGCGAGAACAGAATACAGACCATAATCTCAGAAGACCCTACATTCCTTTCATAGCTTTTACGCATTTTAAGTCTTCTTTCTATTGGGCTTCCACTTAGGCATGACAGGGCATAATATACACACATAAATTCAAAATTTATATGGGCATAAATATACACATATAAATTCAAAAGTCATGAGCAAAACTTTGGCTGACAGAAAATGCTTTAAAATCTACAAAATATGGATGTAGAGCTACTCCTCACTGCCAGATGACTGGGGAGGGTAGCTTTGTCCCTGTGGTGGGAAGAGTGAATGTGTAGACTATCCTTCTTAAAGTAAATGGAATGCTGATCTCCAAAATGACCTAACATAGCATCATGACAATCAAAGTTTCTAATATATCAATGTAGTTCCAAGTGTGTTCAGGATCATATTTGTAATAATAAATAATATCATAATTCAACAAACTCTGAAATGGAAAGAATGTATCATAAAGTTCCTTAGAGGCAGGAACTACATTGGAGTAATTGTAGCTCCTGTAACGCCTGGAGCAGTGTATGTCTCAGAGAAAGTGCAAAATAAAAAAAAAAAAAAAAAAAAAAAAAAAAAAAAAAAAAAAAAAAAAAAAAAAAAAAAAAAAAAAAAAAAAAAGAATAAGTAGACAACTAACATTTGCTGAATGAATGAATAACAATAATGTAGGCTTAGGTAATCACATACCAATCTTTACTTCTTCTTCTGCCTTTTTAACTTCATTTTTAAATGCTCCTTTAAAAGAAGATGTGACATAAAGATACTTTCTGGAAAGAAAGAAGAAAAAAGAACAGAATTAAGTCAGATTATCGTTTTAAAGTACATAGTAAGAAAATATTCTTTAGTAAAACTATATACTCTAGAGATATATAATTATTGAGAGATTCATTGAGTAAGTTGAATCTAGCTGGTAAATTAGCAAACTTTAAACCTAAGAAGAAATTCCTTATCTTTTATACTTGGCAATTTTGCTCTTGTAAGGGAACTTCAAGAGGGATATAAGAAAATCTCTGTCTACACAAATATTCACTTATATATATGAAAAATAGGATAATTTTCTTAAAAAGAAAAATTTTCATGAAATTGCTCCATTATCAAAGTTTCTAGTTAATATGCACAGCCCTCTTACTCGGCTCATCACTGACACTGGATAAACTGCTTCTCCCAGTCCCCAAACAATTATCTCTAACTGAAATGCTCAGAAACACACATTAATATATCATTTTAAATTACTAAAAGCTCATTTTCTACTTTATTGATCAAGAAGCCTATTTTCAAGGTCCATTGTTTTAGTGACAGCCAAGATGCTCTAGAACAATGAAGGAAAAAAAATTATGTATGTATATATCCAGAAACTCAAAGAGGACAAAGCATAGATGATAAAAGCTCCGTAGAACAGAGGTTCCCTGAATGCAGATGAAACTATTTTACATCTGTTATAGGAGATTCTTGGAACCTGGCTTTTAAATATTGGTTTAAATCATCATAGAAAGAAACATTCCAGAATTATATTTGGTCTGAGAATGCTCAAAGCTCTGTACATCCTAAATGTAAATCAATACAAAAAGAGTTAAATAGATTACTATACATTTAACAATGACAAAGATCTCTAAGATACCACTGTAAGTGAAAAACAAGTTATACATAATTTTATGTTTCAAAAGAATTGTGTTTGTGTGTGCATACATGCATGTGTGTGTAACTGTATGGAAAACAATCTGGAAGGATATTTATTACACTTCTAGCAGAGGTTCTCCTTTGGGGGAGATTATGGATGCTAGAGCACAGAATAAATGATAAGTGGTAAAGGGAGCTTTCAGTAATTCGATTTTTTGCCCCATATCTAATTCTGTATTGTTTAAATTTTTATTAATTTTATCATTTTATGAGCAAAATAGAACCCCTCCCCCTCAAGAGAAACAAAAATATGAAGAAATACTGAGTAATTTTGTGTTCCGGAAGTATAGAGTACAATATGCTACAGCATTTTGAGTGACTGATTTGTCAGAACTTGTAGAAATTTAAACTTTTATTGATATTTAACTCTCACACTTGCAACATTTGCCCAAAACACTTTGGCCAATATCGAATATTATATTTTAAAATTTAAGTTGAAAAAACCTACTGTAAGTAAACTATAGTTCTGAACTTTTATTAATGCAAAAAAATTAGTCCATATTTATAAATCACAACTACCTTATAGTATTCAATCGTAATTATTTTATTTTTTAAATTATGAGAATTTACTTGGTTTAGTTATATTTTAAAACAATTATAATCCTTTGCTATTCCTTACAACATGTAATGAGGGGTAGGATCAAACATTTCCTGGATTGTATAATGTTGACAGCTAGACCTGGATGTCAAATAGACCTCTCGAATTTAGTAAATCCAGAATGAAGTGAAGAGAATTCCATCCACCATTACTTCTACCCCTATATTTGCACCTCCTTTATTTCCAAGCTCTTGTTCATGGAAAAAACTAAGAAGGCCTTCCAGACTCCTCCTTTTCTCTCCACCCTGCATCCAATCCATCGGTAAGTCTTGCTGGCTCTCTCTTCACAACAAATCTGTAATCCAGACACTTTTTATCACTTCCACCATTACCACCTGAGCTCAAGCAATGATCATTTCTCCCCTAGAATAATAAAGAAATGGTATCTATCCTACCTAATCATTCTTCCTCCCTTCTTGTCCCGTGAAATCAATTTTCCACTCACCAGCCAGAGTCATCTTTTAAAAACAAAAATCAAGTGATGCCACTCCTCTTCTCAAAAATCATTCCATTCTCAACACAGCCACCTCTTGTCACGTTGCTCCAGGCCCCCCCAGATCTGTCCCATCTTCCTCGTCTCTTTCCAGTCACAGGGCTCTTGCTAGACTAGCCTTTGACTCCTGCCTTTGTAATTATCCTCTCTTCCTGGAATCATCTTCCCACAAAATTCTTGCTTGAGTCACTGTGCTACCCACCCTCCAAGATGTCCCCTCATGGTTTTTGCCTCCTGGTATTCATGCCTTTGTGTAGTGCCCTCTCCTAATGAATCTAGTCAGACCTGTGTGACCAACAGAATATGACAGAGGTGATGGTGACTGACTTTTGAGGCTGGATGTTAAAAGTTGTCAGTTTCTACTTGGTTCTCTTGAATTGCTCACTCTGGTGGAAGTCAGCCCCTATGCCATGAAAATAAGCAGACCTTATGCAATGGCCCTTGTAAAGAGGAACCAACTTGCTAGCCATGTGAGTGAGCCACCTTGGAAGTGGGTCTTTTAGCTCCAGTCAAACCATCAGAAACCCTAGCGGTGAGCAATGGGGAGCAGCTATAAATACAGATGAAACTTCACTTGCTCACCTGCCACTCACCTCTTGCTGAGTAGCCCAGTTCCTAACAGTCCACAGACCACTAGCGGTCTGTGGCCCAGGGGCTGGGGACTGCAGCCTTAAAGAGCTTTCAAAGGTGACTATTTTACTCTCTTTTTTATTCCTAATATGTAGACATTTAATGCTTGCATAAATCTGAGAATTATTTCTCTACTAAAGCTACTGAATTCAAAGCCAAAGAAAAATCAGTAATGTTTGTTGCCTAAGGTCAAGTAAAATAGCCATATAGTAACTTCTCTGTATTATGTTATATAAGTAATATTGAAAACTCCAAGAATTATAGACCTATAAAATCTTTAAGTTGAAAGAAGCCTGAGAAATCACCTAGCTGAAATTCTTCCCAAGGTAATTTCTTCTATAATCTTGACTCCTCCAGGGACAAATTTGTACTTATCTTGGGTGGGAGCCCCTTCCACTGCTGGAGAGCATGAACAACTCTATTACTCTCAAGCACACTCACGGCCCTCTCTGAGTTGTTATATCTTGTGCCATGTCTGCTAGAGAAGGTAAATTTGCTATCATGGACACGCTGGTTTTAGTTATTACAGACATTAAGTCTGTTAACTGGACCGCGGCTGGCATTCAACCAAAGGAAGCTATGTTAGTGACCAAACCCCTCTCAAGTGTCTTTTACCCAAAGTTTGCCCAATAGGGAAGCTTTGAAAACTTACTCTTAGAGGAGCAAATGCTAGGTATGTCCAGCAAAGACAGCTCTGGAGAGCTTAAGTATATCCTAAGCAATAGTGGGCTGTTGTTTCAGTCCTCTAGAACATCACAGTCATGGAAATACTGAGTCAAAGGTGACAGTGAGGCAGCTACAATGGCTCCTACTACTTGACTTCTCTGAATACCCTTATACTAAATACCAATGGAAAAAGACATTTGTGTGTCTCTTCCTTGTAAAAACAGCCTAACATTCTCATGCTGAGCTAACTGTAACTGTCTTCTATTTCTGTGCAGCTATCCAAGTTCTATCCTCTGGAATTCCAACTACCACATGATGGCCTTTCACATTTCCACATAGGCCCTAAGTCTTCTGTCCTCCATGGGATGACCCTCAGTTCCATCAGTGACCCAAATAGTTACTTTTCTATGAACTAAACACTTTCAGTGAATCTGCGTCCTTCCTAAAGGATCCCCATCTGAGCATCTCCCTCCAGACATGGTGTGAGCACGCCATGGTTTATTGGTATCTTGTTCTGCTTGCTAAGCTCCATAACCATTTTTAGCAAACCTGTTACACTATCTGCTTATACTGAGCTTGTGGTCAATTAAAGCATCTCTGCATTTTTTTTCATATAAATCACTGTCGAGTATACTTACACAATAGCTTTTTTAATCTAAATACAGATCCGTACATTATCTATATTACATTTATCCTTTAGCCTTCAACTCTTTTACATCTTGTTTTTGTTATTCCTAAGATATTCCTTGTAGTTCAGGGTCAACTATGAACTCAAGAAGCAAAAATATTTGTTTTTATCCAAATTACTGATTAAAATACTGGGACTGAAACCAATGACACAACACCAAAAATTTCCTTCTAGTCTCTGAACTAGACACATTTGGGTAAAGTAGCCAAAGCAATTATAAATGCATCCACACAGACCCAGTAATGTTTGTTACAAAAGTATAGAAAAAAAATTGAACATGAAGTATAGTCATGTATAGGAACAAATAATACTTCAGGGTTACAGCATCCTGTTAGGGGTACCTTGGTTTCCTATTTCATTTCCGGAAGTTTATTGGAGCCACAGTGGCCAAGCAGACAGAGTATTTAACCACTTTTTAATACTCCCCAAATGCCTTTACTTTGGACAACTAGGGTCAACCCCCATTCTTAATCTATTCTAATACTGTCATTAGATCTAGAATGTCTTTTAGGAAGGAAAAGAAAAGTAGGGATTATCCCATTAGGAGTGGGATAACAGAGGAAATGCCACATATTTCTTACACAAGGCTTTTGCCACCAGAGAACCTGTGAGGGTAATTACATGTAAGTAAATATGGCAAATGGAGAGAGATGCAAGCCCTAAGGTATAAAGCCATAAAGGAATAAACCTTTCCCTACTGTAGATACCAAAGATTAGATTTAACAGTTTGTCAAAGCTCCAAATAACACTTAGCAAAGGTTCAAGCCTCTTTAAATTTCTTTCAGGGAAACATATATACATACATACACATTACAGCTACTTCCTAGGTAATGTAGTATCTAAGAATATCACAGAATGGGAAACAGCTATTACTTGATATAAGTAATAAGTTAGGTAGATAAAATTGAGACAAATCCACATTTTCCACTGGCTTAAACCATTTTTACCCAATCTCACTGAGAGGAATAATTTAATTTGAAAAGATCAGCTATATAGATTGATCCAGGAGACCCTTGGTATTTCCCAGAAGAATAAGACTGATAAAAAGGAAACACTACTTTCATATTTATTAGGGAATGAATAGACTGATTTATAGGGAAAGTCTCAAGCTTGGTACACTTTATTTTCAAAAGATGATCTGCAGTATAATCAGAAACCAAAAGTAAAGCTTTTAAGGCATCCATTGGTGTGCGGTCAGGGAGTATGATATAGAGATCTATAATTTTTAATGTTAATATATATAACATTATAATGTTAATATCTATTAATGTTAATATCTATACCTATATGTCTATATCTATATCTATCTATATGATGGGAAGGCCCCAGGACAGCAACTGCTTTTTCATCAGAAATAGACAAGATGACAAATCTAAGTATGCTCTTAAGAGTTAATATGATATAGGGGAAGAAGCTTAGAACTTGGACTGGTAAAGAATTTAGAAGCAGAAGATTTGAGTTCTTTTCCAGTTTTGACATTTCCTTATCTCTAAAATGGTGATGATAAAACCTAACCTACAGTGTCTCTACAGAAATCGAATAAAATAGTGCAGATAAAAAAGGCACATATACAATGTACAAGCATTAAATGTTCCTTCCAGTATGTTAAGCTCTTCAAAACTCGAATTAATCTTATCTTTCTTATGCTTTATACCTAGCACAATCTCAGACTCACAGAAGAATTTGATAAGTGTTACATGTATAAATAAAGGACCACCCAGAAACCACACCAAAAATAAGATCATCTAGTTGCATGCATAGTTGGGCAAGATATAGTTTGTAATATGCAAATGTAAGATTAAAACCGTTTATGCCAAAATATAAAGAATATATAAGTGAACCAGACATGCATTTATCAGCATGTTCATTCTATATGTATAATATAGCCAAACATATATGTACATGGTTTAACAGTTTAAATGTATTGTGTAAATACAATACAAATGAACTGTGATCTTTTAATGGAACAATCACAGTCAAAGCACTTGAGATTCACTGAAGTAAAAAACAAATTTCTACTTGGGATGATTATCTAACTTAGCATGTTCACAGCAGTATGTTGCTATTACTGCCAAATATTTGTTCGTATCTGATTACGCCTTAGCAAACCTTCCCGAATGCAGTTTAAATTTTGTTTACAATGTAAAAATCTTACTATCAAAGTCAATGCCCTCACTTTCACAATTCTGGGGAGCATATCAATTTTAAAAATAAAAACTAAAAAGATAATTGAAGGAAGATGAGTTACCTGGGTCTATAGAGGCAATAACACAGGTGTTTAGTTTTAACTTTTTTGGCTTGAATGAATATTCTCATCCATGGGTCAAAATACAGAACAGATGCATAGGCTCTGAATGACCATCTCTCTGGAAAACTGGAATAGAAAATACCAAAGGCCACAATGTAGAGGACACACGAAATCTCTTTGACAAGAAAAAAATCAGACTATCAGGTTATAATGGTTACTACTAGAAGCTACAGGAACTTTTCTTCTAAAACTAATGATGCCACAAACACTAGCAAATCTTTCAACACTCACTTCGTTAAGCAAGCCTCTAAATACAAGGGCCTATATAAACAACCTACACGTTGGTTAGAACTGAACTTTTGTTGGCAACCAACCAATTCTAAGTAGACATATTAGCAATAGAAAATATACTTTTCATTAAAGCTATTGACCCAGAAGGACAAAATCAAGTCAAAAAAACAAAACAGTCCCTCTGTTCAAACACAACAAAAAGAATCTAGGCTCATATGAATACAAAGGATTTCCATTAAGTTACTGTAAACAGTGAAATACAATAAAAATGTTTCATTTGCTTTTAAAATTATGAACATGTAACATAAAACTTCATTCCCTAAGGGCAGTAAGTACTAAAATATGTATTTATGGCCAGGTGAGGGGAGGAATCTGATGACCTGTTAAGTGAAAAAGGAGAAGAGACAAAAATAAAGAATGGGAAGGCAATAAAACAGGAGCAGAAACAATGTAAACAGCCTATGAAGAAAACTACCCTTGTAAAACTGCATGTTGGGAAATCACCAAGTCACTGTATACTAATAACTCTGGGGACTTTCTATATTAAAATCTGTAAATCCTCTCCAATTAGACAAAACAATAAAGATCAAAAACAAGACAAGCAATGCTTAAGAAGCGGTGCTCTTTACTACTGGGATGCAGAAAAGGCTACTATTAAGGACTACAAGGTCAAATAGAAAGCAGGGAGCAGTAATTCCATCATTTTTACAATTCCACCTCAGTTTAGAGTGAGACAAAGATGATGGAAAGGAAATATAACAAGGGCTGTGTAAGGGGCTCTACTCAACAGGATGACACCATTGCCAGTTACTCAGTAAGACAAGACAGAGCTCCAAAGAATTTTCAAAAATGAAGATGAAGCCATAAGAAACCAAAGAATTTTCTGGTTGGTTATAACTTTCTTCAGGCAGGATCTGAAGCTGATTAAAGAGTCAGGGCTCCACTTGTTCTCGCCATCAAATTGGTACTAACTGATGAACACTAGGGTGCTCACGTGGCAGTAATACTCTCCAGGGATTGGGGGATGGGGGGGGTAAACCCACAACTAAAGGACACAGGGAGCATTGTAGGGGGGGAAGACATGCCTCTAACCCTCGCTTGGGTGAGGCAAAGACATAAAGTGTAACCATAATGTTTGTACCCTAATACCCTGAAATAAAAAAAAAAAAAGAGTCAGGGTTTCTTTCAATTATTTAAAAAGAAATTCTTTTTTCCCCCCCCAACCCCTAAAAAGAAATTCTTTTAAAGCAAGTCTCCCATAGAATTTTCCCAACATAAATTATATAACAGAATCTAGTCCATCACTATAATTCCATAAATATAATACTAATGGATTTTTAATATAACAAGACAGGCTGTCTGCATTAGGATGACATACTACAGTAACGTGTTTTTTTTAGTATAGCAGAAGCTGCACAGTTAAGTATGTCCTCACCTGTTAAAAGAAAAAGAAAAAAAGTTACCTTGGGATGATCGCCATTATTTAAATTATTTCTGGATCTACTGATTCGAAATTGCCCTTAGAGCTAGTAGCTCTTTCTTTTGACTCTCCTCAAAGCGGACACATCTCTATCATTCAACAGTAAAAGTCAAAAGTCATTCAGAGCCAAGTTTGAGAATTCAGGAAATATGGTGAGAGATCAAACCAATTAAATAAATTTTGGTTAAAAAAATGCATATAAATACCTATATTAATATTTTATATATATATACACACACACATGAACACTAATATTTCTACCTTTTGAGAGCTTGGTTTGTTCACTCATTCAATAACTATTTATACGTAAATATGCATAGCATGCATGGTGGGGATCCTCAAGATCTCCTCTACGGTAGGAGACTCACTGGAAGGACTCATGGGCCTTAGCACATAAATGTACTCATGGTAAAGATGTATCACAGTGTTGTAGCAAGGATAGACAGTGGTTCATAAGGGGAAAATACAGAGTCTGGAGGAATCGATCTGCTGGTTTTCTTATGTTCTCTATCTCTCATGGAGAGTCACACAGAGCACACTCCTCCCTTAGCTATGAAAATGCAACAACTTGTGCATGATGTTTCTGTCTAGGAAAGCTCATTAGAGACTCAGCATCCAAGCTTTCTATTGGGAGCTGGTCGCATAGGCATCTCCTGCCTAGCATGTATCAAAGTTCCAGAGTCCCAGGAGGAAAGTAGGTTTTCAGCATAAGCCATATTATTTGCAGAGTCTAGACTCTAGACACAGCAAACCACCCTTATCAGTTAGGAGAAGTCTTATATCAGCGTAGGGAACTGTTTACCAGCCACGTTCCCAAAAGCTAGCCATGGACCAACCTTGCAAGCAAGCCTTTCTAAGGATAGACACCTGCTGTGTTAACTCTTTTCTATTCACATGCCTACTTTTGCAAGTTCCTGTTTATTTGTGACAAACAGAATGGTAATACTTCTTATTTGTGATGTCTGCAATAGAAAGAAGACAAAGAGGGGTAACTATAAAAACCATATATGAAATGGACTTCCCCACTGTAAATTTCAAACTGCTCTATATGGTTCATAAGATCCTTCATGATCTGACTCCCTCTTAACTCTTCCAGCCTCATCTCCTGTCAGCTTCAGCCTAGCCCTTTAGAATCACTCTCAGTTCTCTAGACATAAGGTCATGCTTTCTTATCCCCAAGCCTCAGCATATTCAATTCCTCAGCCACGCCTGGTCAGCTCCTTTTCACCTTTCAGGATGCAACCTTGAGATCTCACTTCCTCTGGAAGTCTTACGTCACTCCCCAAGAGTGGTGAAGCCTCTTTTCCATGCTCAGCTCCTTCTGCACCTCCTCATCACAGCACTTGCCACTCGGTGCTGGCACTGCCTGCTTATTCCTCTGTATGCCCACCAGGCTGTAAATACCACGAGGCTGGTATCCTCACCAATAAGTATTTGTTGAATTAATGACAATCATTCAGGACTTCCCTGGCTTAATTTAGAATGAGCGACAGAGGGTGTTCCCTACATAGAAGGCCTTTTTAATGACAAGATTATCTTCAATGACAATGCTATCAGTCTCTATAAATAAAGCTGCTCACTTGGCAAATTAAGATACAACATGCTAAGTAGTCAGGATATCTTCTGGAGATCAAAGAAAAAAACACTACTGTTCTCCATTCACCAAGAACTGCTTCCTATATATTATTCTTTAGGAGTTTTTCTTCTCGTTTCCTTCTAAATGTCTTTCTTCTCTGTCTCCTTACACTTTGCCAGAAGTGTCCAAATCTCTATCTTTCTCTCTCTCTTTCTATTTAACTGGTTGTGATAAGAAATTGAAGAAAGCAAAGCTTGGAACAAACACACACACACACACACACACACACACACACAGTCACATGACAGATGTGGGGAAAGAGCAGAGGATTTTAAGGCAGAAACTGACTTTGTAGTTTGTGGAGAATAATAGAAGGAGATGGAACCAGAATCAATGCGTTTGTCCCAGGCTCAGCATTGGGCATGCTTAAAAGTCTCTAAGTCAGCCTCTAGCTGTGGCTGTGCCCTTTGTTTGGCCTCTTCCTTCCCCTACTTTGTCCACGTTATTCTGCTGCTGTTTTAAACACTGCTCCATGTGCAGTATATCGCCCAACTGTGTTAAGGGCAGGAGAGGGTTCAAGAAGTAGGGCTCCATGGCCAACGCCATATCTCCTTATCCACTGATTCAAATTCTCTGTGGCTAGAGTCTGGAAATGTGAACTTTTTAAAGCTACGCAAGTGATTCCTTTAACTCTGCCAGGTTTGGAAACCATTGCCTGGTAGACCTAGTGGACAGGGTGATATGTAAGGCAGGTGGCCTGAAAGAGGAGAGGAGAACAGTCTTTCACAGGTATTTGGACCTAGAACACTAGCCAAGAAATACAAACCCTATGTTATTCACACTGGCCACACAGACAACAGTCTCCCATCCAGCCCAATAACTTAGCTACACTTATATATAAGGTCCAGCATTGAGAAAATGACTCTAAACTCCAGACTAAACTAGGTTCCTTTTGCAATATCTCAGAAGTACCATATTTTTATTCACAAGATATTATATATTATAACCACAATTGTTTTCTATGTTTATTGCTCAAGTCCTTACAAAATCTCTGAAGACTTCTTCAAGTTTAAATTAACAAAGTTTATATTATCTTGAATATAAAGAAGTTCACAAAGATTTTTAACTAGTTTAAATTCTCAACTTTGAAGGCGCTAAGCAAATTTAATGTTAGGGTAGATTATACCTAAGAGAAATGTCAACTCAAAGAGGTAATTTGAAAGAAAAGTTATACACTACACAAAGTAATGAAAGTGCTTCTTTTGTGACAACCATGGTATGCCAAGCAGCACATTAGAACAATTTCAAGTTGTTACTTTTGATGTGCTCCCAGCCAGCTCAGTTAAGACATAAACTAGAGACATTATGGAATGCTGCCCAATGACTGCCAATTTAGGAACACGCTGCCAGTGTGGCACCTAATTTCAAAACATTACTTAGCACAAAATTTCAACTCCATTACTCTGTATTATATCATCACTCTCAGAGCTTTTTTTTTTAGATGAGTTTCTCTAGCTGCCCGAGATTCTGAGCCATGGTGGATTTCAGGGATATGGCAGGTCCCTTTTATGACAGCCAATTCCATGGCATGTCTTTTTCACTAGGGTCTGTGTTTTCTTCCAGTTTCTTACAAAGTGTGTACAATATTTATAATTTTTAGAAGACAGTAAGTCACTGAAAGCAATGTGAGCACAAGGAAATCACACACACAGCAGACCAAGTGAAATGGACACATGGTCCTGACCTCCAGAGAGGGAATTAAGAAAAATGTTTTAGGGTGATCAGGCCTTCACACTTTGGAATTCAAGGGAGATTTCAAAGGTAACAAAAGCAAAGCACTCTACAATTTTTTAAAAATTCCCTTTCTCACCCTAATGAAGATCCCCGACGATCTTCAGGGATGGAGGACAGTGGAAACACCACTGAGAATCCAAGCACCTTCCAATGACATGTGGTTAGAAAATCACCTAGACATTGGCATTCAATTCAGTTTACCTAAATTTAATTCATTTGTTACTTGTTATGTACCAGACACTGAATTAGTTCCAGAGCATGATAGTAAGTGCTAAAAAGAGGTGTTGCAGGAAAAAGTAGAAGGGGCAGGGGCAAACTAAAATGTATTGAGATTTTTCCATGTGACAGGTTCTGTGCTTATTCTAATTCTATAGAATTCATAAGAAGTAGATGATGCTGTAGTCTCATTTTATAGATGAGAACATAACTTACCACTAGAATAAAAGCTCTCCCAACAGAACTCAAACCACTTGATGGCATATAAGCTTTAGGATTCTGTTCTCTTCTATTTGCTCCCACAGAACTAGATTCAAGGGTCCAAGGATCTAGCGCCCATGTTTTCTAATTCTGTATGTACCTCACTATACACAGAATAAACTATATGGCATTAGACAGCCAACATCTCCCAGCCATCCAACTAGCCCTAATGTCACTGTTGATAGACCAAGCCATTAAGCAAAGGAATTTTTTTTAAAAAATAAAGACAATGATAGAATCAGGTTGGTGGGCTGAGAATACATATTAGTCTCCTGCTGAATCCAGGGAAGACTATTAAGGAGGCCTGTGAGCCTAGAGAGGAGTGAGAGAGTAAGATGGTCTGAGAGATCATAGGTAACAATATGATGCAGCCTGCTGCAGAACACTGTAAATGCTCAGGCTTTCTCTCTGAGTGAAATGGGAAGTCACTGGCGAATTTTGTACAGAGTTTTTTAAAGTTTGTTCTAGCTACTACTGAGGGGCAAGGGTGAAACACTTTTTAGAAGGCCAAGGGTTAAATTAGGCAGAATACTGGACTAGTGGGAGGACTGCTGCAATAATCCAGGTGAGATATGATGGTAGATTGGACTAGAATTGCAGCAGTAGAGGTGATAAGTGTTTCAATCTGGATCTGTCTTGAAGACAGAGCCAAATGAAATAAGCAAGTTAGAAGAGTCCTCTAAGTGCTCAGCATGAAGAATTAAAGACAAGACCTATGAACAGAACATACAGTGGGAATTATTAAGAGTTAAGAGAAAATCATAAAAATTCTGAGGGAAAAATGCATAATTTACGAAAATTCAGTAATCACACCTTCATCAGACTTATCAATAACAACATGGATTCAAGAAATCAAAGCATCTATAAATTCTAAGGGAAACTATTTTTGAACCAATATTTCTATATCCATTTAAACACAATTTGAAGTAGAAGGAAAAAATAAAGACACTTGTAAAGATACAAAAGCTTTCAACAGTTTATTTCCAACAGACTCTGAAAGAATCATTTGAGGACATAACCTAGGAAATGAACTAATAAATCCAAGAAAGAAGATATAGGATGGAGGATATAGTAGTAAGTAAAATAAATAAATCTTATAGTTTAGTCTAAATAATTGTTCATACATGGTGTGATAAAATACTGTAAAAATGTGTAACTAAAATCCTAGATAAAATAACGTAAAAAAGTGGAACTGGAAAGAAAGAGAAGTGAAAGCCTTGCCTTATTTGTGAGATGATATAGATACCAATTAATTCTACAGTTTAATAAAATAATTGTAAATTTAGACATGTTTATTAAAAATGTAAAGATGGTCCACTGAAAGAATATAATGGAACAACTAATTTGCAAATGATTAGAACGAAAAAAAGTAAACTTTTCCCCTTAGGAAAAAAAAATTACAATCAACCATTCTCACAAAGGGGAAGAAAGGAAAAATAAAGCAGAACAAAATAAAACAAAACAAATAAAAAACCAAGAAAGCACAAATCACAACAAAAAAAGCAAAGTAAATACAAAACATAAGAAGGCAGAGTAAATCCAACCACAGTAATGTCACAATAAATGTGAATTACATAAAATACAGAAGCACTTACACCGAGAAAAAAATCTAGTTCTATGCTGTTTATAAGAGACAAACCAAAACCAAAATATCACTGTTGGAAATAAAGCAGTGGAAAAATATAAAGCAGGAGAATGTTAACCAAAAGAAAATAAGTATAGAGAGACTAACATTAGGCAAAATAGAAACAAAGTGGAAACATTAACTGAGACATAGAGGGATATTATATATTAATAAAAGGTATACTTAAGATGATATATGTCACAAATCTAATGACTCAGAAAATACATAGTAAAAATACAAGAAACATGGACATAGCCATAAATATTATAGAAGATTCTAACATACTGCTATCAGAAATTGAATGATCAAGAAGTAAAAAAAAAACCATAAAAGACTATAGAAACTTAAAATCTTTATGTAAAAGAAATGGACATAACTCTGTTCCTATCAGAGATTCACATTTTTTAAATGTTTAAGACACAGGTCATAAGAAAATCTGAATAAATTTCAAATAGCAGATAAATCACAGGCTAGATTCTCTGGTCACCATGCAATTCAACTGGAACAATGATAAAAGGATATCTGATCCCTCCCCTCACAAAACAAACCTATATACTCTATAGAGTTTTTAAAACATTTTTAAAAAGCAACTCTTGATTAAACAGGAAATAAAAATAAAATTTACAAGCTATTTAGAAATAAACAACAGTAAGAGTTCTACATATTGAAACCTGTAGAAGGCAGCTATAATGCAGAGGGGGAGATAGAGCTTTATTGCTTAGATTAGAAAATGAAATTTAAAGTCAATGAATAAAACATATACCTCAAAGAAACAGAAAACAAATAACAGGCTGGGTGTGGTGGCTCATGCCTATAATCCTAGCACTCTGGGAGGCCGAGGCAAGCGGATCGTTTGAGCTCAGGAGTTTGAGAACAGCCTGAGCAAGAGCGAGACCCCACTTCTATTTAAAAAAAAAAAAAGAAAAGAAAAAAAAACAGAAATTAGCTGGACAAAAAACAAATAATAAACAAACCCAAAGAAGATATAAGAAAATAAAGAAATATAAAATGAAAATAATACCAGTAGACTTAATAAAAAGAATCCATAACTATTTTATTTTTAAGACAATTGAAACAATTAAATTTCTCTAGTCAAGAAAAATATAAGGCAAAATACACACTGTAAGAGGAAAAACTGAAAAAAACTATAGGACCAGAGGAAAATATAAATTTTATAACAATTCCATGTAACAAATTGGAAAATCTAAATAAAATGAATTTTTTATTAAAAAATTATAAATGACAAATTTAAGCCAAAAGAATTCCAAAATCTGAATAAACAGTTATAGCACAATTAAAAGTAATGAAACTAATGAAAAAAGTATGATTTTTCAGGGAAGTTCTACCAAAACTACTGGCAAACAAAAGACTCATTTAATATAAACTCTTCCAAATCACAGAAATAGGCAAAAAAATTCTCAACTCATTCTGTGAGGCTACCATAATTTATACAGAAATACCAAGGAAATGATAATAAAAGCATAATTATAGCCAATCTCACATATAAACAAAAGCAAAAAATTTAAATACTAGCAAAATGAACACAGAGATATAAAAGAATAATATATCACAATCTTGTTAGGTTTATCTGAAGAATGCAAGGATGATTCAACATCAACTCTACTGTAACAATATACTACTTTGACAAATTAAAGGATAAAAAAATAACTAAATCACCTAAACAGGTGGCAAAAGGCACTAAAATTTAACCCCCATATTCTCACATGAAAATAAATAAGATGCACTCTGTAAACTAGAAATATGTTTCTCAATTTCACAAAAGCCATTGATTAAAAAGAATAAGAACTAGAACAAATATCATATAAAATTTAGTCAGACATAAAAGAATGTCATTAAGACAAAAATAAAGCAAAGAAACATATCTGCTATTACCACTTCTATTCAACTAGCCAATTAATTAAAACAAGAAAAAAGAAGTATAGGTAATAAGAAGACACAAAATCATCACTATTTGCAAATGATAAAACTATATAGAAAATCTAACTGAAAACTATTAGGACAAAAGATTTTACTAAGTAGTCAGATACAAAATCAACAACCAAAAGTCAATGGCTTTCCACACCATACAGTAACAAATAATTAGAAAAGCAACGGAGAGGGAAAAAAATTCTATTAGAATGCCAAGAGTCATAAAATACCTAAATATTAATATATACCTAACAAGAAAGGTACAAGACATATATGAGGAAAAAATAGCTCACAATTAGAGCACGTATTATATGCCAGATAGTGTTTTAAATACTTTTCATGTCATATATCTCTTATTCTCAACAACCCTGTGACATAATACTAGTATTATCATTTTCAAATGAATAAACTAAGGTTCTGTGAAATTAAATATCCTTTTGATAACACAGATTCTAGAACCATAAATTTAGCCCAGTTCTTCTGTCTTGTTCTTAATTACTACGATATACTATGATGTTACAAAACTCCACTCAATCACATAAAACACTAGAATAAGAACGAACACATAAATGTGTCAGTTCTCCTCCAATTAATTATAAATTCAACGGATAATCAAAATCCTAAGAGCATCATTTTTATAATGAAATGGCAAAGATGATTTTAAAATTCATATAGAAAAGAGTATTTGCAAGAATGGCCAATAACAATTTTTAAGAGACAGTGAAGGAAGGACATGGTACTTGCACTTCTAAATATAAAAAGATTATGGGCCAGGCGTGGTGGCTCACGCCTGTAATTCTAGCACTCTGGGAGGCCAAGGCTGGCAGGTGGCAGGGTGGCACTCAAGGTCAGGAGTTCAAGACCAGCCTGAGCAAAAGTGAAACCCTGTCTCTACTAAAAATAGAAAGAAATTAGCTGGACAACAAAAATATATAGAAAAAATTAGCCGGGCATGGCGGCACATGCCTGTAGTCCCAGCTACTCGAGAGGCTGGGGCAGAAGGATTGCTTGAGCCCAGGAGTTTGAGGTTGCTGTGAGCTAGGCTGACGCCATGGCACTCCAGTCCGGGCAACAGAGCGAGACTCTTATCTCCAAAAAAAAAGAAAAAAATAGATTATAACAGCTATAGCAATTATGTTCTAATGGGGCAGAAAAGAAAAATGTATCGATGAAAGGGAATAGATCATCTAGAAACAAATCCATGTATGGTGGGAATTTAGTTTACATTAGTGATTCATTTCAAATAAGTAGAAAAGGCAGAACTATTTCATAAATGTAGATTTATTAGAAAAATATTAAATTAATCCTTTACCCTCCATGCACACACTTCATACCATATTTAAAAACAATCTAAATAGATTAAGAGGCTATAAAGAGGCCGGGCGCGGTGGCTCACGCCTGTAATCCTAGCACTCTGGGAGGCCGAGGCGGGCGGATCGTCCTGAGCTCAGGAGTTCGAGACCAGCCTGAGCAAGAGCGAGACCCCGTCTCTACCAAAAATAGAAAGAAATTAATTGGACAGCTAAAAATATATATAGAAAAAAAATTAGCCGGGCATGGTGGCGCATGCCTGT
>RJWJ010008253.1:0-54161 GCA_004363605.1 Indri indri | reverse complement strand
CAGTCACTGGGGAGCTAGACACTGTTGAGTGAGCGTGTATACTGTGTGGCCATCGCATTCTAAATGACTGAGCAAGTAGAGCAATGAATCTGCATCAAATTTTGTGTTAAGCTTGAACATTCTCCGTGGAAACTATACGTATGATTCAGAAGGCATTCAGGGATGAGGCAACGATTGCAGTGCAAATAAAAGTGTGGCACAAATTCTTCAAAGATGGTAGAGAATCTATTGAAAGTGATCCACGTTCTGGAAGGCTTGCAACAAGCAGAACACCTGAGAATGTAAATATGTATGGGTAAGGTTAAGAGACATGAAGAGAACTGTGTGAAGTCCCAAGGTGCCTACTTTCAAGGGGACTGAGCTATCATTGCCCTATGTACAACGTTTCTTATATCTTGTATCTTCTTCAATAAATGTCTCTATTTTTCATATTACACGGCTGGATACTTTCTGGACAGACCTCACGCGTGTGTGTGTGTGTGTGTGTGTGTGTGTGTGTGTGTCTGTGTGTAGTCTGTCCTATCAAATTTTGCTGCCTTGGTTTCCCTGGACTCTCAGCTCCATTTCCTCAACTCAGCTGGTCTGATAGGCTCTGGCTCAGTTCCTCCTTCTTGATCTACAGCCTAGAAACTCTCTCAAGAGAGTAAGCCGAGGCAATTGCAGGGCTTACTTATTTGTTTCCCATATTTCCAGAACCACAATCTTTCACTGTCTGATTCCAGTGTCTTAAGATGTATTGTTTCATGCATTTTTATCTGTTTTGTTGCTGCTGCTGTTCTTGTTGTTGCCTCAAGCAGTGTAGTAAATCCAGTCCCTCTTACTCATCTTGGCTCAAAGTGGCTTTACAAGGGTTTTTGGTTATCTTTTCAGGTGGTTCTGATATAACATGATATATACATTTCTAAAAATCACTCTCGGAGGCCAAGGCAGATGGATCATTTGAGGTCAGGAGTTTGAGACCAGCCTGAGCAAGAGTGAGACGCCATCTCTACTAAAAATAGAAAAAATTAGCCAGGTATGCTGTTACATGTCTATAGTCCCAGCTACTTGGGAGGCTGAGGTGGGAGGATTGCTTGAGCCCATGAGTTTGAGGTTGCAGTGTGCTATGATGATGCCTCTGCACTCTAGACAGGGTGACAGAGTGAGACTCTGTCTGAATTATAAAAAGAAAAGAAAAGAAAGAAAGAAAGAAAGAAAGAAAGAAAGAAAGAAAGAAAGAAAGAAAGAAAGAAAGAAAGAAAGAAAGAAAGAAAGAAAGAAAGAAAGAAAGAAAGAAAGAAAGGAAGGAAGGAAGGAAGGAAAGAAAGAAAGAGAAGGAAGGAAGGAAGGAAGGAAGGAAGGAAGAAGGAAGGAAGGAAAGAAAGAGAAAGAAAGAATGAAAGAAAGAAGAAAAGGTGAAAGAAATGGGAGATAAGGGGAAAAAATAACAGAGAACATAGAGGAAAAACACAAATAAGCTAAGAGGAAAGAGGAGAAAATTAAAGGGAGAGGATACAGAAGGCTGAGTAGCTAAGGTAGCCATTTGAAGGGCTGCAGCTTTAGTTATTGTTAAGTGGTGGAAGGAGGGTTATCTGAAATAAGATGGAAAGTTGAAACACCTGATGTGGATGTGTGTGGCTCATTGTCTTTTTGAGTTGTGTAGGAGTGTATGTTTTATGTTCTACACTGCACAGTTCAGCTGGGTGCAGTCTTTGACATCCATTTATTGTTTTTCAGGTATGGAATTGTGCTTAAGGCAATACAAATTCATATTATGCTTAAGTTCTTTTATAACGTATCAATTGCATGGGAACAAATCATGTTTTCCAAACAAGCATTATAGAAGAACTAGTTTTACTTGCCATATTTTTAATGCTTCCTGAAATTGCTTTTATTATTTTAGTATTGAATAAAAATATTTGTAATATATGTCTTAGAGTAAAACCCTTATGAAGCTTTGTATGTCACATTAACTGACAATTTTGCTGCATATAAATTTCTTGGTTCTTTTAGAAAAATTTGAAATGGAAAAAAATAGGACTGACATTTTTTCAACAGAATGCTGGACATTATCTAGACCATTTGTGGTTATCAGATTCTATAGGGTCCTTCACTTTTCATTATCTTTGGTGAATTTTTCAACTCTTTAGTGATAGAAATTAACTATGTTGGAAAAACTCTTATAAACATCAGCCAAGGTAAAGAATTTATGAAGAAGACCCCAAAAGCAATCACAGCAACAACAAAAATAAATAAATTGGACCTGATCAGATTAAAAAGCTTCTACATAGCTAAGAAAACTATCACTAGAGCGAATAGACAACTTACAGAATGGAAGAAATATTTGCATGCTGTATATCTGATAAAAGGCTGATAACTAGAATATACATAGAATTCAGGAAAATCAGCAAGAAAAAAGTCAAACAACACTATTATAAAGTGGGCAAAGGACATGAACAGAAACTTTTCAAAAGAAGATAGAAAACAAACATATGAAACAAACATATGAAAAATGCTCAACATCTCTAATCATCAGGGAAATGCAAATCAAAACCACAATGAGATATTACTTAACTTCAGTGACAATGGCCTTTATCAAAAAGTCCCAAAACAACAAATGTTGGTGTGGATGTAGAGAGATTGGAACACTCTTACACTGCTGGTGGGACTGCAAACTAGTACAACCTCTATGGAAAGTAATATGTAGATAACTCAAAGAGCTAAAAGTAGAACTACCATTTGATCCAGCAATCCCACTACTGGATATTTATCCAAAGGAAAGAAAATGACATTCTGTAAAAAAGACATCTGCACTCAAATATTTATAGCAGCACAATTCACAGTTGCAAAGATGTGGAAACAACCCAAGTGCCCATCAATACATGAGTGGATTAATAAAATGTGGTATATGTATAGTACAGAGTACTACTCAGTCATAAAAAAAAGTGGTTAACTAATACTTCTTGTATTATCCTGGATGGAGCTGGAGCCCATTCTGTATCACAAGAATGGAAAACCAAACACCACATGTACTTACCATTAAATTGGTACTAATTCATCAAAACTTATGTGCACATATGGAAGTAACATTCATTAGGTGTCAGACAGGTGGGAGGCAGAAGGAATGGAGGGGTAAATTCACACCTAATGGGTGCGGTGCATGCTGTCTGGGGGATGGGCATGCTTGTGGCTCTGACTCTGGTGGTGCAAAGGCAATTTATGTAACCAAAGTGTTTGTACCCCTGTAATATTCTGAAATAAAAAAAGAAATGGAATTAACTTGTGGAGGGCTAATGATGATGATGCAAATGATTTCCATTCATAGAGGTAAGGATGAATTTTTTATGGTAGAGATCTAATTGCTTACACACCCCTCTCCAACGTCCTATGGAAGAAATGATTCCAAAGACTACATTTTGTTTTATTGCCCTCCCAATACTTTTTAACATCTATTATCAAATCTGTTTCAGGATTTATCATTGTCTACATAGAGTCTGTTCTTGATATTCTCTTTTGAGCTTGTTTTCATATCTTAATGGTTCCATCATTAATTAATGAGTTAAATTAAATTATTAACACATTTTCTTTAATTTAGCATGAGTCATAATTTTGCCTTTTCCAATTATCTCTTAACACTTCAAAATTCCATTGTATTTTTGCCTCAAATATTTTGTTCAAATATCTGATGCCAATCTAATTTTTTTAATGCTTGCTCCCTGTGGCACCCAGACTAAGATGGTCCTTACAAATAATGATAATATTTTAAACTTTTTACTTTATCAAACCCAATTATTGTTTCATATGGTATATATCATTCAGCTTTTTGACTTTCTTTTTATAGCAACTGTACTCGATTGTTTCTACCTATTTTGGCCTGTCAGCTAGCAGTTTCCCTTGAGGGTATCCCCTACTCTGCCTTAATACATATCCATGAAAGGAAGATATTTAGCCCCAGTCTGCCTTTCCTAATGAATTTAGAAAAAAGGTATGTGTCCCAAAGAATCCAAAGAACCACTGCTGATCATACCAACTGGCATCCACTCCACAAGGCAATTTTCCTGGTAAATGTTTTATATTTATAGTGCAAGACCACACTAATAAAAGGCAAGTTACCTATTTGTGATGCACCAGCCCTGGAAGTTTTGTAGAAGGGATGGAGAATTACCACCATTGGCAGATAATTCTGCATCTATTTTCATCCATGGTTCACCTTATCTTGGGTTTCTCCTGCCTTGACCTTATCCTGTCTATACCAGAAGCCTGGCTATTGCTTTGGGTTGGTTTTCACAGGACAATTAATTGTCATACCTAAAAAACGTGAAGTTGATGCAAGAGAAATTTTTTTTTAATTTTTTTTATTTATTTTTATTTCAGGATATTATGGGGTACAAACATTTTGGTTACATGTTATGACTTTGCCACACCCAAGTCATGATTTGAGGAGTGCCCTTCCCCCCCACAATGCTCATCACATCCATTAGTTGTGAATTTACCCAATGTCAACCTGCAATCCCCAAAGAATATTACTATTGTGTGAGCACCTTAGTGTTGATCAGTCGGTGCCAATTTGATAGTGAGCACATGTGGTGCCTATTCTTTCATTCTTATGATACCTCACTTCATAGGATGGGCTCAAGCTTTATCTGGGAAAATATAGGAGGACATTGGCATAGGTAAAGAATTTATGAAGAAGACCCCCAAAGCAATCACAGCAGTTACAAAAATAAATAAATGGGACCTGATCAAATTAAAAAGCTTTCGTACAGCCACGCAAGAGAAAAATTTAAATGATTTCCTCCAACCTCTGGTGCCCCTGGTGGCCCTTGGCTTTATCCTGTAACACCACTATACATTCACATACCAGTTCAAGACAAGTTTCAATCTTCCCACAGATTAAAATTGTCTGAATGGATTAATAAAATGTGGTATATGTATACCATGGAGTACTATTCAGCTTTAAGAAACAATGGTTATATAGCACCTCTTGTATTTTCCTGGATAGAGCTGGAATCCATTCTACTAAGTATCCCAAGAATGGAAAAATAAGCACCACGTGTACTCACCAGCAAATTTGTTTCACTGATAAACACTTAAGTGCACATATAGGAATAACATTTATCAGGCGTCGGGCAGATGGGAGGGGGAGGAGGGGATGCGTATATGCAAACATAATGAGTGCAATGCACACCATCTGGGGGATGGACACGCTTGAAGCTCTCTCTGGGGGAGGGGGCAAGGGCAATGTAACCTAAACATTTGTACCCCCATAATATGCAGGAAAAAAAATTCTCACAGCTATGTTTTTGTGTTTGTGGGTGGTTGTCACTGTTAATTTCTAAAATCTAAACTTCTCTTTATTTCTCCAGGGGCCACTTCCCTGTACTATTAATAGTTCAACATTTTGGCACAAATCAAAGATTTTAGTCTTTATCATAAGGGCAAGGGGAGAACTGATGTTTTTTATTCAGTAAGATGACACTATCAGATTTGTTTCCAAAAATCATCTCTTGCTTCAGTGTTTGGAGGAAAAAAAGAGTGAATATGAGGATAGCAGTTAAAGCTTCACTAGTCCAGTTAAGCTTAGTCCAGAGTAGTAGTGATAGAAATAAAGAGCAGATGTGTAAGATATTTGGAAGATAAAATCTGCAACGCTTGGTGATGGATTATATATTTTGAAAGAAAAAGAGTAATATGTTAAGGGTGACACCTGCATTTCAGCATCTTGAATAAAGTGGAGTGTGTTTTTCTTTCTGAAGATAGCACTGATAAGGGAAAATGGGTAGTGGAGATAAAAGGAGGAAGTCATAAGTTTGATTTTAAACATGTTACATTTGAAGGGGCTTTTAAAACATTCAAAGGCTATCTCAACAATTCACTTGGACATCCAGGTACAGATCTCAGAGAAATCAGAATTGGGGACATACATCTATGAGTCAAATGGCAAGGGTAATACAGTAGTAAAGTACATAGAATCTTTAGCCAGATAAGTTGGATTTGGAGCCTGGCTCCACTATGCACAAGCTATATGATCTCTGGAAATTTATTTACCCTGTCTGTGTTTCTTCATGTGTATATAATAATTTTCACTAGTTGTTAGGAGTAAATGAGTTAGTTTTGTAAAATTAATACCATGTGCCGGGCACTTATGAATATTTGTGTGCTTGGGAGTACAATGGGTAGAGGTGGTAATTCAAGCTGTGCAGAGATGAAATCCATGGGGAGACAAGACAGTCTGAGAAAATAAGAGAATCAGTGATAAAGATTTAAGGAATCCCCTTATTTATGACTAAAAAGGGAAAGATAAACCTTCAAAAGAGACTGAGGAGAAATAAACAAAAAGGTAGAAGGAAAATCAGGAAAGTATATTGCCAATGGCATCAAGAGTGAGGGAGTAATTAATGCTGCTGCTGAGTAAAAATTCTGAATGAGCGTGAAATGTGAGCTAAACATCACCAACTGCAATAGCCAGATGAATGAGTGGGTTAATGAGTACAGTGGGCTGGGCGTGGTGGTGCACGCCTGTAATCCTAGCACTTTGGGAGGCCGAGGCGGGTGGATCGTTTGAGCTCAGGAGTTTGAGACCAGCCTGAGCAAAAGCAAGACCCCATCTCTACTAAAAGTAGAAAGAAATTAGCTGGACAACTATTTTCTAAAAAATGAGCACAGTGTATGCTGTGATGCACCTCCTAGACCTCCCTTCAGGAATGAAGGTCTTGTCTACTTTCACCAGTGGCTGGAAATGCTAGCAGCAGACATGCCTCAGCTATTGGCCTTCTTGAATAATTTCTTTAGCTAAAGAGATCCTCTTGCCTACGAACCCTTCCTTGGCACTGCCTGCATCCCGTAGCTTATTATCATGGGGCATAAAGGACCAGCCCTCTCACCCCACTGGAGAAAACTTTTAAAGTTCATCCCAATTTTAACCTCTATTTGGGGAAGGCTAAGGCCTGGTTAAGACTGGAGATCACAGCCTAACTTTTCCCTCTGCCTAACGTTGCTTCCTTTCTTTCCCGTTCACATTTACTTATCTCTAATAAATGTACTGCTAATAAACGTCCCTCTAATAAATATCATTAGGATGGACTGAAGTCCATCCTAACAGTCTGCTTCCCAGGAAACCCAATCTATGACAATGAGTCTTATTTTCAGGGAATGGTGATGGATATGAGAAGCCAGACTGCAAAAGATAAGAAATGAATGGGAAATAAGAAAATGGAAGAAGCAAAAGTAGGCAACTCTTTCAAGTCATTTTGCTTTCACAGGTAGGAGGATGACCAAAACACAGACAGTACTAACCCCCCAACCCCCTCTTTGGGAGGGGGAGATATTTGGAAGACGAATGCCAGTTATAGATTCAGGATTCTATATTGCTGAAGTTAACCTTTAACAGAGTGAACAGTAGTTAGAAAGTATCACTTTCTGTTAAGCTTTCAGGACATAAAAGTTTTAAAATCAGTATTATCTTATTAAGGAGTTATGGAGATGAGTAATGGGCATTTATAAAAGACCAAAATAAACTTTTAAATTAGCTACCTTGTATGTCAGTCTCATAAATTCGAGCAGTGTGAATCAATTCACACAGGAACTGCCTACTCCAGATAAAACTGGATCTTCGAAACCACTCCTCCCACACTCACCATCTAGCAGTAGCTGAACTGGAATCTCTACCCCTTAATCAGAGACTGAATCCTTTTCTCTGATATTGACTTAACTGCAGGAATCAAGAGACTTCTGAAAAGCTTTTCTCGGGGGAGCCAAATAAAGATAACTGGTAAAATAAGTTTATATAGGCGACAAAACTTTTAGAGAATAAACGAATTAACATGTTCTGACGGAGGCATGAACATGGGATGGAGGAAGGGGTAAGTGTAGAAGCAAAGCTTCAGAAAGGAAAGAAAAACCGAAAAACCTTCCGAGAAGTAGTAACAATACATCGCTGGCCACAGTCTAGCGTCTAAAATTTCTTCGCGCCACGAGTGTATGATGACTCCAAAATAGCCCGCTGATGGCTTTTAAAGCAATAGCCAAAGAGGAAAACTTACACCAGCGGCGAGTACAAAGGCAGAAAATTTACGATTGACCCCGGAAACATTTTATTTTGCGTAGGTGTCGGGAGAATTTTCTTTTGCGATTCGTTCCTTGATCCGGAAGAAAAGATAGCAAACTTCGCTTGCGATTGGATTGTATCCTAAGGGCGGGGCTTTAGCGAGCCAGTTAGCTTGGCAACCGGACATGACGACCGCGGAAGCCGCCGGCCCGAGCTGTGCTCGGGTTTGTGGCTTCGGTGGGCGGGGTCCGCAGAGCCAGGTTGGCGCAGTCTTCACAGCTGACCCGGCCCTGCTGGGGGCGGCGCCATCAGTGCCACGCCCCCGCGCCCGCTCTGCCTGGCTGTGGAGCGATGTCGTAGGCTCTAGGGGGTGGAGACTTGGGTCTATTCTCTTAGAGCCTAGAGCCGGGAGGCTGCTGTCACCCGCCTGCAGTCTTCCGGTTTCTCGGTGGCTCCGCCACCTCCCTCCGAACCCTGGGATACGCCCTCTCGAGAGCCTGCCGTCGCCCTCCGTTCAGCGCCGAACTCTGCTCAGAGTTGCTGCGCAGCACTCCAGCACGACATTCTCTCACTCTCGTTCTCGCCCCTTTGAGAACCTCGGCCCCACGCTATCCCCTTTCCTGAATGAGCTGTCCCCTCCCACCCCTCTAAAATGTCCAATAACCTACAGAGGGTCTTACTGAAACCCGCAGAGGAAAATTCAGGCAACGCCTCGCATTGGTAAGTACCGGTTTCGCATTCTCCCCATGCCGGCCCCTCAGCCCGCGTTTAGCAGCTTGTCGAGTGGGCCTCGGTTTCCGGACGCTCTGCAGTTCAGAGGAGTTGGATCCGCAGAGTGCGCCACTCAAGCGGGAAGCGCTCGGCACTGCAGCGCTTAAGAGCCCTTAGAGCGCATTCCTCTTGGAAACGTAAAACCTTTTTAGTGGCTGAGGCAGTCAGCCCTTGCCCTGGCTCCGCGGGACTCCAGCGTCTCAAGTTTCATAGGCGGACAGAGTAGATCTCCACGGGAGAGGAAAATCAACATGGCGGACATACTTGTGTGACCAAAACCTTCTGGAAGATTCTGGCGCACACGCAGAAAAACACGCAGCAATCATCAGCGCGGATTAGCAAGTCCAGCCCTGGTGACACTGGACTTTCAGTGGAAATAGTCACATTTTAGTAGAGTTAGTGAGAAAGAGGATGTAATTGAAGAAAAGTGTTTCTAGAACAAGGGAAGCGGATATTTAAAATTTCAAACAGTAGCTTTATATGAAGAAAGAGAAGAGTAAGAAAGAGAAATTCTCTGTGAAATCCTTTTGAACAACGTTTTTGAAGCAGGTGTAATGAAGTGCCATCTCATTGGCTGTGTGGAGGAACTGTGACATGGGAGATTCCAGTACTGTTTAGAAGGACATTCTTGTAAATTAGAAAACAGATAATAATTTAGTAGTTTTTTAAAAAGATTATTTTAATCAAGATGAAATGAAACAAAATGTTAGGTGAGGCAGAATGTTTCACTTTGTCCTCTCCATTATTAGTGTATGTATTATGAGTGGTGAGAAAAAAATAATAGATCTGCAGAAGGAAAATGAAGCGCTAAGATGCAAAACTCATGAAAGGGGCTTTGCCTTGTACAAAATTAGGCTACCTGGGGTTAATCCTACCTTTGAGAGTGTTCGTAAGGTCAAGTGCCTCAGTTTACAGTCCATAAATAGCACCTAGAAATATTTTAAGGATCAAGAGAATGAATATACGTAAAATATTTAGTGTAGGATAAGAGTAAAGCACTATTTAAGTATTAGCTATTACTGTAAGAATACTGTTTTAATTCTGTACAAATTTTAGCCCAGGAAGTAGGTTTCTTTTTTTTTTTTTTTTTTTTTTTTGAGGCAGAGTCTCACTCTCTTGCCCGGGGCGAGTGCCGTGGCGTCAGCCTAGCTCACAGCAACCTCAAACTCGGGCTCGAGCAATCCTACTGTCTCAGCCTCCCGAGTAGCTGGGACTACAGGCATGCGCCACCATACCCGGCTAATTTTTTCTCTATATATCTTTAGCTGTCCAATTAATTTCTTTCTATTTTTGGTATTACAGGTAAAGAACCTGATTGTGATAAAGATGTAAGTAATGGTGATTATTTAAAAACTATATTACAAAAGGAAATGGCCCCTAATAGCAGTGAGCTAAATTGAAGAACTATCAAGAAAAAAAACATTGTATTTCAAATCATAAAAAGCCTGTTTTTGTGTACGTGTTTTTCTTTTTTAATTTGTGGTAAAAGTTGGGGGAAGAGGCAGAAATAGCGCCCTGTATAGATATGCAAAGTAGAGTTAATTTTTAATAATTGCTTAATTTCTGCTACTTTGTTTTCATACTTGGATGTTTGATGACATCTGACTTATAATTTATAGGCAGTTTGTTTTAGAATTGCATTATTTTTCAATATCAAAACTAAGACAAAGAACTTTACATTTTTATTTATTGAGTATTTTAATTCTTTTATCTAATTTCTAATCCTTTTACCTATTTGGGGATTTTTTTTTTTTTTTAATTACGGAGTCTGTTTGGGTTACATTCCTAAGTCATTTTGAGCTCATTAACTCATTGGTTTTCATTGTCTTTGAATGCATTTATTGCTTTAAATCGCAGAGCTTTACATCACAATATTTGGGATATTTACTAGATATCTTTCTGAAGCAGTTTAACACTTTGATTAATGGTTGCATATTTGATTCTATTCTAAGTAACAATCTGCGTGACATCCGAATGTAATTTTGTAAGTAATGTTTTTAACATCAACTCTTTTAGTTTATTGGAAGCTTATTTTTCTTATAATATATTTGATAATACTAAATCATTTTTCTCCATAGTTTAATGGACTATAGGATTTTCTTATTTTTTATAGACATTTGAATTTTTCTTGAGTTATTGCTTTTTAAAAATTTTTCAGTAACGTAAGACAGAATGTATATTCTTTGAAGAATCTCTCATTTCGGACCATAAAATGTAAAGCCCAAGTTTAATCTCATGGTACAAAGGAAAAATCTGGAAGATATTTTTGATAGTACACATTTAGTTTATTTCAATTTGGTTTTTTTTTTAGCAAAACAAAAAGCAGGAGTCAGAATAGTATAGTGGAAAGAAGGTAAGCATTGGAGTTAGATTCAGATCCTAGTTTAGATCACCACTTATTATCAGTACAGTTTAAACATTGGTAAAAAAACATTCATTGAGTGCCTGCTATGTATGTGATAACCTGTGCTAAATGGAAAAACTGATTAAAAATAGGTTATGGACCTTTCCTATTAAAAACCTTACAGTTTTGGTGGGAGTGGGAGAAGGTAGAGATGATGCTATAAATTTTGATAGCATTGTGCACAAGATGCTGTGAGGGAATAGAAAAACGGAGTTGTAGAAAAGGTTTCAGGAGCCGCTGAGTTCGGAAACGTAAATATAGCTATCTAGTTAAAGATGATATGCTTAGGTAGAGGGAACTGGTAAATAAAGCACCAGTATGGTTTATTACTAACATCTGGTATTTATTGCTTGATTCTGTACTACAAGTAGAGTACATAGATAGCTCTTAAGGATTCAGTTTGTCCTGCTATAAAGATCAGACTTCATCTATTGGAGATCGTTCAGAGGATTTTACGAAAAAGACTGACGTAGTCAGGTGTGCGTTTTGGATAACTGATGGCAGTGTAGATTTGGGGGTGAGGGATCCACACATAAGGATTCTATTTCAGTTGTCTTCTCAGAGATTTCGAGGGCCTGAACTAGCTGATGTAGAGTAGGGGCTGGATTCAAAGAAATATAAAAGGGAAAATGGGCAGACCTTGTTAGTGAATTGCCAGGAAGAAAGAGGCCTCAACTATGACGCCAGATTTCTGGGTGAATATTGGTAAATTTAACTGAGATGAGGAACACCAAGAAAGCAATCAGGGATATGTGAATGTGAAACTAAGGCTGAATCAGAGCTGAAAATAGAGATTTGGGAAGCATCAGCTTAGAGGTATTATAATAAAAGCCTGTGATTATACATCCCATAATAAGAAGAATTAAGATGTCATGTGATTGGCTCAAATGGGGAGCTAAAATTAGTGTCCTCAGCAGGGAGCGTGGTTTGGTTAAACCAATGATTCATTGTCAGTTCAGTGTGCATTTGGCTGTATACGGTGTAAGTTTTATTTTTTGTGGTTTATATGTGTATGTGTTTAACAGATGGAGACAGACATATACAGGCTAACTAAAATCTGTCATTAATCTCTCAGTTTATGCATTTTAATTTTTTGAACTCTGTTATGGTGAGGCTTTGCTAAAGTAAATGTAAAAAAATTGGATAAGATTGCTCAAGGAGAGCATGTAATTCCAAATAAGTTATTAAATTTTTCTAAAACCCCATTTTCTCAACTATATAATGGGAATGGTAATACCTACCCTATTGGGCTGTTTATTAGGATTATAACATATCTGTTATGTACCTATATGGTATATATTATTACATTATGCACTTATGTATATTATGTATGTATGTAATGTTATAAATAGTAAGATGGAAAAGGGTCTCCTAGCAGTTGAAAAAATATATTTTGCAAATGTATCTACAAAATATTCATTAGTCTCCCATATTTTCATTGTCTCATTTCTAATATATGAATGCCTCATATCAATATTAGCATAATATTGTTGGAAGTTATACATTATTGGTATGTTTAACAGGCCTTTTTATTTTATTTTTTTTTCCCCCCTTTTTGTGGATGGATTTTCTCTTTTTTTTTTTTTTGCGGTGGTGAAAAGATTTATTTGCATTCCTATCAATATTGCATAAGACATTGTGGAAGCATCTTTAATTTGCATATTTTCAGGAAAAATTGCATTTAAGGAGAAAATGTCCCATTATATAAACAGATTGTGATGATGGTGATAATGAAGATGATTATGCTGATAAGATAACTGGTGTTTATCAAGAAACATTCATGTACTATATATAATTAGAATGAATTGGTGCCTTTAACAGGCCTTTTTATTAAAGCTCACATCACATTTTTAAAAGATCTTATCTAATTCATATTCTTGGGGACCAGTTGCATATTTTATAAAGGAAGATGATAACTATCAGGCAGTTATTTCATTTACTTCTAATGGCAAGCCTTATTTTCCCCCATTTAACAAATGAAGAAACAGAGATTCAAAGAGGTTAAGTAGATTTTCCGATCGGTCAACTAGTAATTGTAAGAGCCGGGATTAGAAGCCTATAATCTTTCTAATATATTCTTCTTTTCACTTTTAAAGTCTTAAACTGCATTATTTTTCCAATGTAGTTTCTCAGTTTAAACACTAGCTGGTTTTTAAAATAATTAGCATGTCGATGATTATTTTTTAAGTGACCAAACCAGAGCATGGGATGCAGAATCTGGTTCTAGTTTTAGTTCTGATATTAAGCAGCAGAACATGATCTTTAAGAAAATACAATCTTTGCAGGGTTTTAGTTAATCTCTTAAATAGAAAGTTCTTTCTAGATCTGAAAAGATGTATATTGATTGAAGGAGTATGAATTTCACCCTGATTTGTCACTTCTCTTCTTAGCAGTCTACATTTCTGTTTAATTTTTAGAACTCATTCTATTTTGTTGCCAAGAAATCATTGATTTTTTTTTATTACGGCTTGTAGGATTCAGTTCTATTAACATTATTGTCTGTGATGTCCTGTTGCTCAATTAGATGCAAAGGCTGTAGATATGAATAAGACAACTTACCCTTAAGGAATTTATGGCCTGTGGATAGATTATGTGAATCTCTACTGATATATTGACATGGAGGAAGATGCATGTTTCTTCCTTTTCTGGAGAGAAAATAGAGGAAAAGAGAAGGAAAAAAATCAAGTGATCAGATTTGAAAATAGTTTGTGCAATATTCATGTTTTCTTCATAAAGCAGAAATATAGAGGCCATATAATGTAGTGTATGACGTATTAGAAGTCTATGTGATTTGCTTACATATGATGATAATTAAAACGTGCCTGCTCCTACACAAATTATAAAGGCGTGGGTTCTTCTCTATTGAAGCTTCTAATTTGTTAGGTAGGCGTTACTGACAAATGAAGTACAAAAGCAAGCCAAAGGAGAGTAGACAGTAGGAGGCATTCAGACAGTTCACTTGAAATGGTGATTGGAAAGAACTGCATCATTTTTGATACAATATTTTTTGAGGATGTACTGTGCTTGGTATTGGAAAGACAATTGCAAAATAGATGATATAGCCTCTCAATTTAAGGAGTTTCAGTCTTACTGAAGAAAACAATACTTTGCTCATTTTTAAAAAATTAGCTAATAGATAAAAGGTAATAAAGAAGACAATATATAACTCCCAGCATTAGTGGCACCAATGCTTTAGGGATTCCAAATTGGAAGAAAATGTAAGCTTAAGTGACTGGCAGATATTTCATAGAGAAGATGGGATTCGAACCTTATTTTATATTGTTAGAGAAGAAAACAATAATACTTTGAGTAAATAATGTAAATAGCATATTCCAGAATAGCAAAGAGATCTCTCTGGTAAGAACAGAGATTCCCTGTTGAGAAGTTGGAGGTGGTACTGTTTAGAGATTGGTTGGGGCTAAATTGTAGATAACTCTCATATCAAGCTGAATTGCCCATGATGAATGTTGAAACTTTGAGCAAGAGGTAACAGGATGAAAACAATTTTAATCTGCCAGAGATATACATAATATTCAATAGTGGCTGCAGTCAGAAAAACTAGTTTAAATATCAGAGCAAAATACTGTAGGGATGAGATAATGAGTGCTAGACAAAGGTGATGAGGCTCTGATCTGGATAGTGGAAGTTGGATTGGTGAAGAGAAGATTAATATAATCTGTTAAAAGGAAGAAAACTTTATAGACTTGGCGATTCAGTATACATTTATTGACCATTTACCTTTTGTAAGCATGTATGCAAGGTGCTGTGGGTGAATCTAAAGTAAATAAGGATAATAAGGATAAGTCACAGGTGACTAGGTGATTTAAAATCTATATGACCTGGAAAATAGTGGTGCTGCCACATAATTGGATGGTAGGATAGAATACTAGTTTACAAAAGAGAGTAATTTTAACTCGTTGAATTTAAAATGATGGTATTAAAAATGTTTGGTAAGACATTGTCACAAATATGGAACTGAGACCAATATTAGGGGATAGGAATAAAAGGATATAACTATGGGAATCATTATCACAAAGGAGGTAGTTGAAGGTAGTTGAAACCATGAAAATTGGTGTTGTCTTTAAGGAAGAATGTCTTGAAGGAGAAAAACAGAGTCAAGAACTATACTTTGTGGGATAGGCATAGTTGAATGCTTAGAATGCAGAAAATGAATAACAAAACATTAAGAAAGTCAAGAGAAACCGAAATTGTACACAATGGAAACCATGATAGGAAAGAGGTTTAAAATGGAGAGATAATTAGGTAGCGCTGTCACTTGCAAAGAAAGCACCTAGAGAATGAGGATAAAGTAAATACAAATTTAACTGTGAGAATGTATTTGGTAACCTTTGAGAGTGAAGTTTTAGTAGAATAATAGGAACGAAAAAGGACTGCAGAAGAAAGAGTGGGGCTTCAAGACAGCTTTCTGGCATATCACTTCTTAATTGTGGCTTGTTAATACCATCTACAAACCTCCCTCTAATTCTATATGATTTTAACATCTATCTGGATAATCTCTTTGTCACAGGTCTTTCAGTGCAGAGATCTTTTTCTCCAGTGATCTTATTCTCTATTCTTTTGCATCTATCTACTTCTGTAGTCCATGTTATCAGATGAAATTGCTGCATCTACGACATTGATTCAATCATCCCGCTTTCTAAATGCCTGTTTCTGTATTTCTAGTTTCCTTGTTTACTCCCACTGTAACTGTTAACTTTAGCCCTCTAGTCCAATAATCCCTTTATTTTATCCTTATACTTTAGCCTTTTATTCTCTCATATCCTTCCTATCCAGTTTAGGTTCTATGTTTCATCATTTTAATAACTCTTATCAATACTGCAAATTCTTTTGCTACTCCCTGGTTTTTGTTGCTTCTTTCCGAAGCAACCCCAGCCCTGAATGAACTCAGAAATATGCTTTCTCTTTGCTTATGCCTGATGTGACAAGGAAAATCTCACAGGAGTACAGATTGGTACCATTATAAGTTCATAATCACCTCCTGTCTCCCTGAGCCATCAGCAGTACCTGGCAAATCTAATATTTGCAGTGGTCAGCTTACTCTTTCACAAAGACTGTTTCAAATCTTTGATTTTCCTCAAATCTCTATTTTTGCTCTTGTTTTGAACAGGTGATATCGTGTTCTTTCTCATAAAGAAAACAAAAACCATTAGATCAGAATTACTTCAACCTGACACCAAAGCTGTAAGCTTACCTGCAAATGCACCTTACCTTTTCTGTCATTCCAATAGAAGGAGATGTTTCTCCAGCTTTAAGATTCAATCCCTCCACCTGTCTTCTGGTTTCTATTTCCTAACTCTTTCTCATTAATTATCCCTCATTCTCCTTTATAACCAGCGTCGTCTTCTTAACTGGCTCACATTAGTATTTGCATATGTTCTGGTTCATCTAACCTTAAAAAAGGAAAAAGAAAGATCCCTTTTTTGACCCCATTTCTTCTTCCAGCAATTGCCAGTCTTTCTCTTCTTGATAAAAGTTCATGAAAGATTGGTCTATACTTGCTATCTTCATATCCATCCCTTAGTAACTTCTTTCCTCACTAAACTGCTCTTTTTAAAGCCATCAGCAACCCTCATTCAATTATTTCCGGAGTGCATTTTTAGATCCTCATCCTACTTGGCCTTTCAGAAACTTTTAGTAGAATTGACCGATTTTCTTGAAACCCCTCTCTTCCTTTGGCTTCCATTGCATCAGAAGCAATGGTTTTCTTCCTACCACTCTTAAGAATAATGGAAAGCCACTGGAATGTTTTAAGCAGGATAGGACCAGTGCTAGTGTGCTGAATGAATTGAAAGGGAGAGAATATGACTAAAGTAAAGAAGATCAATTATGAAGCTATTGTAGTAGTCTAAGCCAGAGATGTTTGCTTGGACTAGGTTGGTAACAATTGATTTGGAAAGAATTGAACAGATCAAAGGAAATTTAGGAGATAATATCAACAGGTTTTTCTGATGGATTCACTATAGGGGGATAAGAAAGCAAGATTTAGCTGTTCTGACTTAGGCTTCTAAGACAGATGAGATGCCATTTACCAAAGAAGAAAACCCTGGAGGGGAAAGAATTTGGGGCTTAGGGTGGGCAAAGATCTTCTGGCCATGTTGAGTTTTAGGAATTTTTGAAAATCTGAATGGATAGGTCAGGAGGAAAGTTGGATATATAGGTCTGAATATCAAAGAAGCAACCAATATAAATATTGAAATTGTTGTTACGTAAGCGGTAGTTTAATTGAAATTACACATTTAAGATAAATCATGTGGGGAAACAGTACAGAATAGGAAGAGAGTAGTTCTTTCTATGATTTGAAAGTTAATTTAAATAGGATGAGTTGGCAGAGAAGACTGAGGAACCACTGCAGAGATCAGAGAAGATCATATTTAGGAAGCCTTGGGAAGAGAATTTTTTAAGAAAATGAGGAAGCATTTTCGTACTCATTCACTTATATCATTTATCTCATGTTATGATAATTGCCTGTTTACATATTGATATACCCAGTATTTTAAGTTCTTTTAGGGATTGTGGGTTGATCTGTCTTGGGAGCCACCAAACATTTTCTGTAAAGGGCCGGATAGTAAATATTTTAGGCTTATGATCTCTGCTCCAACTACTCATCTCTACTGTTATAGCATGAAAGCAGCCATATGAAAACATAAAAAATGAGTGTGACTGTATATTAATAAAACTTTATTTATAGATACTAAAATTTGAATCTTAACAATTTTCATGCCATGAAATATTATTCTTTTGATTTTCTTTTAATCATTTAAAATACAAAAGCCATTTTTAGCCTATGGGCTGCACAAAAACAGAGAGGGGACCAGATAAGGCCCACAGACTATAGCTTACTGAGTCTTTTCCTCTAATTGAGCCTGGCGCCTGAACTATTATAGACAGTTAGCAGATTTTTGTTTAGTTAATTGTTGAATAAGTTCTTATCCAGTTCAAGTATACCTTTTAAGGGTACAGGGAGGTAGTGAAGGTGGGTTTTCCTCTTCAAGCTCTGAAAGCAAGAATTCATACTTTTCTTTGGGGCCGTTTTTCTCTTTAGAGGTTAACTTTTATCGAAAGTCAGTATAGCATTCTGACACACTGTCAAGTGTCCAGAAGACTGTTTTAAATTTTTGTAAGGATATAATGATGTTATTTGGGTTGCAGAAAGGTAAAACTGAGTTCCAGCACTTCCTAGGATGTATCAAATTTTAGGCATTGATTTTAATTAATATCTGAGAGTTTTAAAAACTCACCTATATAGGTAGTAAAACATACCTTTATACTTTTGAGAATCTTAATTATTATTGTTATTTGTTGTCCTTGAATGTTTTTCTTCGTGTGATCTTAGTCATCCAAGACCATACTGTGTCTATAGGACATGGACTGTGCACGCATGTTGCTAGAATTTAACATAAGAGACCATCTGTAGAAAAACATACTAATATATGATGACAACCTGTTAATGTGTACCATGAAGGAAGTTAACAGGTGTAATATTATAGATTAATTATGAAGGAAAGACGAGTAGTTAAGATGGTCAGAAAATGTACCTCTTAGAAAGCATGATTTATGCTAAGACTTGAACTATGAAGAGTTTGATGAGGGAAGAGTACATAGGTAGAATGATAGTATGTGTGATAACCCTGACTCCCACAAGAACTCAATATTTTCCAGGAACTGAAGGATTGTTTTAGATATAAGTAACTTAAGGTATCTACATTCAATTAATCCCCAAATAATTGATTAAACCTATAGAGATTAGTATATATTAGTTTTTTTAAAAATCAGACAATCCATACTAAGAAATAAGCATGGGGATCAAAACTGTTTAGTAAAAAAAGAAATTTCAGATTTCCAATCTGTTCTACATTCATTGAAAACTATTCAGCTGAAATTATGGTGATATTATATGTATGGATTGATAGACAATAAAATGACAAAAATAATTGCTATACCAAGGACTGTATATTTAGTGCCAAACCTCAAATGTACTGAAATAATATCACAGAAGAAAATGATTCCTACATGAGTAACTCAGTTAAGTGTACTGTACAAAAATGTGGCAAACAAAGGTATCTTCATAGGAGATGCCTTAAGCAAAAGAATGGCTGACAGTAGAATTTGTGAATCATTAGTAGGAAGAAGACAGAACAGATTAGGGGGAGAAAAGAGTGAGGGGAAAGAGAGTAAGAGTAAGTGGAAGGGTAATGAGAATCTTGCTTGGTAAGAGTAAAGGAGGAAGGCAAGAGGAAATAATTCAAGGAAAAGGAGAAGGAAGAATGTAAACAGTTTAAGAGGAACCTATTCTAGTAGCGTAATTTTATACTGGATAAAACCTTAGAAAAGTCTACTTTTAGTTTTAGGAATAAATGTGAATATCTCATACCCATTGCCTAATCATGTTAGATCATCTAAATCAAAGCTGAATGTATCTTTATCTCTTCTACTTCTTCAAAATCTTTGTTTTGCAGTATTTCACTTTGAAAACTCAAAATGAAAAATTATACACTTTTATTATATTTTAATATTCTAAAGTAATATTTGTTTTAAAAATAAAATGTATATACCATGTAGTATGTTGTATTTATTTACTCATAATGTTCTTTTAAGTGTTTCAGGCTGCATGTACCAAGTAGTTCAGACGATTGGCTTGGATGGAAAAAATCTTCTGCAATTACTTCCAATTCCTAATTCTTCTGGAAATCTTATACCGCTAGTTCAATCTTCAGTCATGTCTGATGCTTTGAAAGGGAATAGAGGAAAACCAGTTCACGTTACTTTTCAGACTCAGACTTCCAGCTCTTCTACAAATGCGTCAGTTCAATTGCCCATTTTTCAGCCAGCCAGCTCTTCAAACTATTTTCTTACAAGAAGAGTAAATACAGCAGAAGAAGGTAAAGTTACTTCTTTGGGAACTGAAAATTTTACTTCAGCAGTTTCTAAAGTTCAAAGACATGGTGTGAAGATTGATGGACTCACCATGCAAACATTTGCTGTTCCTTCCTCCTCAACACAAAATGATTCATCTTATATTGTAGTTAATACCCCGAGTCTTCCAATGACTCTGAAGTCTCCAGTTTTGCCTTCTGGGCATCATTTACAGATTCCGGCCAATGCTGAAGTGAAATCTGTACCAGCGTCATCATTGCCTCCTTCAGTTCAGCAAAAGATACTTGCAACTGCAACCACAAGTACCTCAGGAACAGTTGAGGCCTCCCACATACCAACCGTTATTTACGTATCTCCTGTAAATACAGTGAAAAATGTAGTTACAAAGAACTTGCAAAACATTTATCCAAAACCTGTTAAAGAAATAGCAAAGCCAGTGATATTAAATACCACACAAATTCCAATAAATATTGCTGCAGAGAGACAATTAAAAGGTGGTCAACATTCTCAAGCTGCTCCAGTGAAATGGATTTTTCAAGAAAATCTACAGCCATCTCTTGTTCCTGTTAAGTCTTCAAATAATGTGGCTTCAAAGATTTTAAAAACTTTTGTAGATAGGAAAAATTTGGGAGATAATACTGTAAATATGCCACCATTGAATACCATCAGTCCTAGTGGGACACAATCCAAAAATATGCCTATTAAAGATAATGCTTTGGTTATGTTTAATGGGAAAGTCTATCTGTTGGCTAAAAAGGGAACAGATGTTCTGCCATCACAAATTGACCAACAAAATTCTATTTCTCCTGATATTCCACTAAGAAAAGACACGTTACAGATAGTGAGTTCAAGTCCAGTCACAGAAATATCCAGAGAGGTTGTAAATATTGTTTTGGCTAAAAGTAAATCTTCCCAGATGGAGACAAAATCACTTCCCAATACCCAGCTTGCTTTCATGGCCAATCTAAGGGCAGAGAAGAATAAAAAAGTTGAGAAACCATCTCCTTCTACCACAAATCCACATAATACGAATCAATCCAGTAACTACTTAAAACAGAGTAAGACTTTATTCACAAATCCAGTCTTTCCAGATGGATTTAGTACAGGACAAAATGCCCCCAGAAAAGAAAATATCATCCAGAGCATAGAGAAAATAAGTTCCTCTGTTGATGCAACAAATGTTACTTCACTGCAGTGGGTTTTCAGAGACCAAGAACCAAAGGTAATTTTCCTGTGTCAGGGTGTTCTTTTTATACATTTTTATAGAAAATTTTTCTTTCTTAGTTTCTCAAAATTATCTATGATACCTCTTCTCCCCCAACCCACCCTACTATACACATACTATACATATACAAATGCTTAATTAAGTCAAAGCTTTTATCAGAGTAAATATTTGAAGAGGAGTACAGTTGGGATAGTCCAAGCAGTGTCTTTGTCTTGAATTACTTGGCGCGCTAAATCTTTAAAACAAAAACAAAAAGTCACAGAGCAACAAGGTTTAGAAGAGTTGAGGAAGAATAATGTGAATTCAAAGCTTAGTAAATTTGCGTTAGTATATATATAAATACATACATACACATATACATATATGTGTATATATACTTAATAGCCTACTTTTTAGTATATGAGGAGATCAATACTATGCATATAGGAGAGCTGGGTTTTAATGTTTTTTGGGGGGTGTGTATGTGTCATGGGGAGATAGTCAGAAGTTTTTTTAGGTAGACCATGGAAGAGGTGAGACAGGGCTAGTTAGTACTTTTCAGTAATTTGTAGAAATGGGATTTTATCAACATCTTTGAATGGTGGGATTTTTTTGGTACACAATTTTCCTTTTTTTTTATTTTAGCTCTTCTTTCTGGCTGCTTGTCCAATTACCCAACATACCCACATAGTTACCTTTCTGTTCTCCTTAAAATATGTGTCTATGTGCTTACTAAATATTTGTACCTGCCTTTTCCTTGCTTACTTAGGGGTCTACTGAATAATGTCAGTATTTCTCCCTTCCAGTACAGAATTCATTGAACTCTAGAGATACAAAGTAGTGAATTGTGAGTATTAAATGTAAGATTTATTAATAAGACTTTTCCAGAAGACTACAATTTCTAAATAATGTCATATATATTTTTAAGTTGTCATTAGTTTGCATTCTCATTTTAGGTGTTTGAGAATTAACTATTTGTTACCTTTCCAGGGCAACAAACTAAATGAGAAATTGTAGGGGAATATTTTAAGTTTGTACTTAGTTAAATTCAGTTGTCAAGTGTGGGTGGTAAGGCAAGGGTAAAGCAAACCAACCATTTAGGATTTGAAAGCTTCACGTGTTCTTTTGTATAAGATGAGATAATCACTTAGTTGCTAGTTTGATAAAATAATTTGAGTAATTAGCAATATTGTTTGTTTTCTTTTCCTAATTCCAGATCCAGAATGAGATGGCATCAACATTAGAAAAAGATACTAAAGAAAGAAACAAGAAAGTTTTGCAAGGAAGAAATAATAAGACATCGGATCTGAAGAGTGATGCTGAATTTAAAAAGATATTTGGTCTTACTAAAGATTTGAGAGTGTGCCTTAGTCGAATTCCTGACCACTTTGGCTCTGGAGAAGGTTTTGATTCCTTTATCAGTTTGGTGAAGAGCGGTACTTACAAAGATACAGAGTTTGTGGTGAAGGCAGAAGAAAGAAAACAGGTAATAGATTTTAAAGTGTTCTTTGTAGGTACTACAAAGATATATGGAATTATTAATTTTCTTGATTTCATTTTTAGCGTTGTACATTAGTATGAAAGATGATTGTTACCAAATTTATAAATACATGTATTATACCAAAACAATGATAAAAAGAACCATATATGCATAGGTAAAAATGCATTCCTAGTTAATTAAAGATGTTATTTTGAGTATTTTTATTCAGCTACTGTTTATTTTTTCCATGATACTATTATAAGAAAATAGCCATAGCTTTTAAACTAGTTATCCTGCTTTGAAGACTATCTAAAGGAAATAATCCAAGTATAGTGGGTAATATAAACATTCAGATGTTCATTGCAGCAATACTCTTAATCCAAACATTTTAAGCAACCTATATGGTAATAATGATGAAAAGAAATGTCCCTATAACTTTGCCTACTGTGCTATTATTCTGCTTAGGAATATATCATCATTTAATAATTCTGAACTTCAGAGGCTAGTCAAATTTTTTCAAATCTTACACATAAGTCCACTGTGCAAAGGAAGAGAAAAAATTAATCAATTGTATTTCTCAGGCACTTCACAAGTTGCTATTATTTTTGGTGGTAGGTCAATATGGCTTATCATACTTGAGCAAGAAAATGAATTGGGCAATTTATCCTTAGTGAATATCACTAGGACATCGTTATTCATTTTGATACTATACAGTGGGAAATATTCCTTTCTTGCTGTAGTTCTACCAATAAATTGTGCAGATTTATGTATAATTGCTAAATATTTGTTTCTGCAAACTTTGTTAAATTTGATAGCACAAGATAGATACATACACATATGTATAGGAATGACATTTTGTTTTTCTTTTGGAATCTTATTTCACATTGCAACAGAGTCTTGATAAGAAAAGAAAAGCAAAAACCTTTAAGAAGATGGATCACACAAAGAAGAGAAAAACTGAGAGTGCTTATGACACAGTCATAAATGGGGGAACTAATGTCACCAGTTCCCAAGTCCTTACCAGTATTTTACCAGCTTCAGATGTATCACAACATAACATTCACACAAGCCTCAGCAAGAGCAGAGAAGAAAAGAAAACTGAGATAGAATACTATATCCATGAGAAGCAAGAGAAAGGCTCATTGAGTTCAAATGCAGCTCATGAACAAAGTCATTCCTTTAATAAAAATTATGCTGAAGATATTTTCCCTGTGACACCACCAGAGTTAGAAGAAACCATTCGAGATGAGAAAATAAGAAGACTTAAGCAGGTGCTAAGAGAGAAAGAAGCAGCTCTTGAAGAAATGCGTAAGAAGATGCACCAAAAATAATAAAATCTCCTATACTTACTTAAAAGACTTCAATGAAATGGCTGTTTTTTAACATATACTTTTGTATTAATAAGTTAATTGTAGATGTGTTCTGAAAGTGTCTTAGAATATAAAACTTGCTTTTTCATCAGTTGATTATAAAATTTTATTTAAAGAACACAAGGTTGATTCACATATGACTTATGAATAATCTGTGTGGGGGTATCTAAACCTTTGTCTTAGATACCTATTTTTGGAAGGAAAAATTTTATATTTTTCTATTATTTTAACTTGAAGTCTCCAAGTTTGAATATTTGTGTAGGGTTTTTGTTATTGTTTGTATCTTTAGCTAAATTGCTCAGGTGTTACTCCTACAATAGATAATTATTGTGTATTATTGAAATTCTACAATCCAAGAGAGATATCAGCTCCAAACTTAGCTTTACCAATGGGTTTATATATGTATGTACTTGCTTGGTCTCTTTACCCATAAAGTGATGATATTGTCTACTTACCATTTTGTTGTTTTGTTTGTTCGTTTCATGAAGGAAAATGTATTATGGTGGCATTATTTACTATTCAAACATTTTTCAAGAGTGAGGGACACTTGTTTTGTAACTTTACAAAGTAATTTTGTATAATTCAAAACGTGTTCTGGAATTCAGGTTATTTGATACATTGTTTGCTTAAAGTGATGTTTTATTATTCCTAGGCAAATGCTGCTTTTGGTAGCGGGAGAATATGTACATATGTTACTTGCATTGTGTGAAAAGTAGATCTGAACAGTGGTCTCATTTAATACTTTTTAAATTTTCAAATGTAGTTTTTCTATGTAGTTAATCTTTGATTTGGGAGAGTATGGGAGTGGGGTGGAGGTAGAGATTAAAAGAGGGGAGAAGGATACGGTGATTAAAAAATGATTAATAAATCCCTGAAAGTAAGAGAGGTTAAAAGAAAAAAACCTATACGGTAGCAACAAAAGAGAAAACAGTAAATCAGAAAGTACTAAAAGGGAATGAAACAAATGCAAATTTCAACTAGATTCTGTTGGGGTTTTTTTAGTAACAGCTTTATTAAAATATAATTCGTATACCATAAAATTTAACCTTTTAAAGTATACAATTCAGTGGTTTTTATTGCATTCACAGAGTTGTACAA
Organism: Indri indri; assembly: GCA_004363605.1. Classification (NCBI taxonomy): domain Eukaryota; kingdom Metazoa; phylum Chordata; class Mammalia; order Primates; family Indriidae; genus Indri; species Indri indri. Next base: position 28,913 of record RJWJ010008253.1, on the reverse strand, counting down.
CCATCAACACTCTTACTTTAGAACATTTTCAACACCCCCAAAACAAACCTCATACCCATTAGCACTCCCTGTCCCCTCACCCTCCACCCTAGGCACCCACTAATACACTTTCTGTCTCTATGGAATTGCCTGTTGTGAACATGTCATATAGTGGAATCACACAATATACTTTCTTTTGTGATTGGTTTCTTTCACTTAGCCTCATATTTTTAAGGTTTGTCCATGTAGCATGTATCGGTACTTCATTATTTATTGGTTAATAATATTCCATTGTATGGATATGCCACACTCTGTTTATCTGTTCATCTATTATGGACATTTGAGTTGTTTCCACTTTGTGCTGCTATAAGTAATGTTGCTATATATGTTTGTCCACAAGTTTTTGTATGGATGTATGTTTTCAGTTCTCCTGGAAATATATCTAGAAGTGTAAGTGCTGGGTCATGTGATAACTCTATGTTTAATATTTTGAGGAACTGACAAACTTTCAGGTTTTGCTCCCCCTAGTCCACTAAAACAAATCTTTCATGTTGCTAGATTCATTGGTCAATTGTCAGTTGTCTTAATTTATCAACAAAATGTGATTTCATGAATCATTACTTCCTTTGAAAAATGTTTAAAGTATTTTATGATAGAAGGAGTGCATGTGTATTGTAGAAACTTAGAAAACACAGCAAGCTAAAATATTGAAAATTAACACTTCATACTCCCAGCATCCAGCATTTACCACTGTTAACACCTTGGTATATATCCTTTCTGATCTTTCTCTGTGCCTCATATGCACGTATATGTTTTTACCAAAATAAGGTCCTTGTACTATTCTGATTCCTGCTTTTGAAGTCCACAATCTGCAGCTGTTCCTTTCAATAAGTGTTCATGTCTTCTAATACTCTAGCCAAATTTACCAAGTGGACCCCAGAATATTTTTTATCACTGGCTCTTCCAAAGCAGTATTAAATTTCAGACTATGCATTTTATCTAGCTGTTATACCCTATAAAAGTCTTTTAAATTTGTACAGTTTTCATAAAGTGACAATGATTTATTCAAAAGACCAGTCAATTGTCCTGACTCCTTTCTCCTTGATATACTTTCATTTTACTTCTAGAAGACCACACTTTGGCCACATTGATTGCTCATTCTGTCTCTTGCAGATTGCTTCTTTCCAATCTTTTTTTTTTTTTTTTTTTTGAGACAGAGTCTCACTCTGTTGCCTGGGCTAGAGTGCTGTGGCGTCAGCCTAGCTCACAACAACCTCAAACTCCTTGCCTCAAGCGATCCTTCTGCCTCAGCCTCCCGGGTAGCTGGGACTACAGGCATGCGCCACCATACCCGGCTAATTTTTCCTATATAATTTTTAGTTGTTCAGCTAATTTATTTCTTTTTTTAGTAGAGATGGGGTCTCGCTCTTGCTCAGGCTGGTCTCGAACTACTGAGCTCAAGCAATCCTCCTGCCTCGGCCTCCCAGAGTGCTAGGATTACAGGCCTGAGCCACCACGCCCAGCCAGAAAGAACTCTCCAATCTTTTAACATTTAAGTACTCCAGGTCTCAGTCCTTGGTTTGCTTTTCTGCTTATACTCACTCTCTTTGTGATCTCATCCAATTTTGTGGCTTTAAATCCTATTTTATGTGCTGGTAACTTGCAGATTTTTATTGTTATCCCCAGACCTCTCTCTTGAATTCCAAACTTGTATAGCCAACTGCCTATTTAATATCTCTATTAGATGGCTAAATAAACCTCAAAACTTTGGTCTAAAACTGAAATCCTGCTTTTCCCTCAAACGAGCTTCACCTACATTTTTTCGCCTTTGTGGCTGGCGACAACTCCATCTTACCAATTACTCAGGCCGAAAAAACTTGTAGTCATATTTGACTGCTTGCTCTCATACTCAATACAAATTTTGTTGGTTCTGCTTTCAGAATACCCCAAATATGACCTCTTTTCATCTCCAGTGCTATCAGCCCTGGACTGGGGTATTGGTAGCATCATAAATGATCTTTTTCCAGCTTTGTACCCCTTCAGCCTATTCTCATTACAGCAGCCAGAGTGAACCTTTTAAGGTAGGTAAGTCATCTCTCATTACCCTCCAATGAATTCTCATTTCACGTGGAGTAAAAGCCACTATGCTGAGGGCTGGAGATCCAAGATAAGCAAATTAGATTAAATACAGTTCTCTTAATCTCCACAGTATGCTATTGTAGCCCCGTATACCACTGTTTTTGTCTAGGTAGTGAGAGTTACATGTGTTCCTCAAAAATGATGGTTGAGCTGAGATGTGAAAGAAAAGCAGAAATTAAGCAAAGGGGTAAGAGGGAGGGGTGAAAAAATTTTTCCAGCAGGGGAAACAGCAAATGAAGGCAGGAGAGAGCATGGTGGATATGAAGAACCCAAACAATGCCAGATGACACCAGACGGCCAAAAGTTTTGGATAACTAACTACCCGGGGAGATAAGAAAGTAAAATTGTAAACTTTGAGTATATTTAAAAATCGGAAAAGGGACGGTTTTATTTGAATTTTGAGGACTAGAAGAAGGATTAAATGAGTTGTATTTATAAATCCTTGGAGTCATGCCTAACACATAGTAAGCATTTGTTAAATAAACTAAAATCATCCTAATGGACATATTGCATGTACAATTTCATTAAATTTTCTTACCTCTTTATTTTAGCCTACATTCTCGTTTTTACTTTTCTCCTTATTAAGGCTTTAGTGCTCATAAAAGTCATCTAATATATACATTTCTTCTGATACTGTATTCCATGATACTGAAATGTGGCTTAAATATTTTACAGCAAAATTCTTCATAATTTGTCCAATGCTGCTAGTCTCAAGCTCCACCCCTCTCACTCTGAAATGCACTCAAATTGGTATCTTATCTTTAACTTGTGAGCACTCTAAAGCTGCTCTTGTCAAGGTCTCCAGTAACCATTATATTGCTTAATCTAATGGTCAATTCTTGGTCTTTTTTCTTACTTGACCTGTCAGTAGCATTTGATACTTTTGATCATTATGTTTTCATTGAAATTTGTTCTTCACTCTGTTTCAGGGGCACAGTATTCTTTTTGTTTTCCTAATACCTCATTTGCTGCTCCTTCTCAGTCTCTGGCTAATTCCTTCCCTTCTCCATGATCTCTTAATGTTGAAATTACTTACAGTTCAATCCATTTATATCAATTTTACATCTACACTCACTCATGTGATGATCCTATCTAGTTTTCATGGGTATAAATACCGTCTATATTCAGAAACTCCCCTCTGGACTCCAAAATTGTATACTTAGTTGCCTTCTTGACCTTGCCACTTAAAAGTCTAATGGGCATCTCAAAATTAACACAGGCCCAGTCTAGCTTCTGATTATCACCCACACCCAAAATTTGCCTCAACCAAGGGCTTCTCTATCTCAGTTAATGACAAATCCAGGCTTCCACTTGGTCAGGTGGAAATACATGGATTTCATCTTGATTTCTCTCTTTGTCTTATGCCCTACAAACAGTCTGTTAGGAAATTCTCTTGGTTTACATTCAAATTATACCTGGAATCTGACCATGGCTCACCACCTCTACTGTGATTATCTTGCATCATCTCTCATCTGGATTATTGAAATAACCAATGAGCTGTCTCTCTGTTTCCACTAGTGTCCTTCTACAACTTGTCCTCAGCATGGTAGTGAAGTGATTTTTTAAAAATATAAAGAAGGAAGGGAAAAGAACCAAAAACCCAATAGAAAAATGGGAAAAATACATGAACAGAAAATTTACCGTAAAAGATATAAAAATGACCTTCAAACATAGGAAAAATGTTTAAGTTCACTCAAATTTGGAGGTATGCAAATTAAAACCACTCAGATACCATTTCTCACTTATCAAACTCGAAAATATTGAAGAAAATGGCAACACATTTCATTGGCAAAGCTGTAGGAAAATAGGCACATTCATACATTGCTAATATGAATGCAAAAGTTTATTAGTTGCAATAGTGTTTTTAATTGCAAACTATTGGAAATAACCTGAATGCCCATTCATGGGAGACTAGTTGAATAAACTATGGTATGTCACACAGTGGAATACTAAATAGCTATAAGAAAAGAATGAGGAAGAGCTCTGTGAACTAACATGGGGTGGTTTCCAGCATAGACTGTAAAGTGAATAAAGCACAAAAGAGTATAGCATGCTACCTTTCATGTAAAAAAGAAGAGATATAAGAAAGTACATAATTGTATGCTCATTTGTTAAAAAAAATCCCAGGATAAATAAAAAACAAATTACCTATGGGCAAAAAGATAAAACAAATTACCTATGGGGAATGGGTTAGCAAGGATGAAGTGGAGTAACATTTCTCTGAGTACATGTTTATATAGCTCTGACTCTTGAAATCATAATAATGTCTCACATACCCCGAAATAAACGATTCAAACCAACCAGGAAATGAGGGAAGCCCAAAATGAAATACAAGTACTAACAAATGAAAGTAAATGTATTAAGAATGAATAACAGCTGGGCACGGTGGCTCATGCCTGTAATCCTAGCACTCTGGGAGGCCCAGGCGGGTGGATTGAGTTCGAGACCAGCCTGAGCAAAAGTGCCTGAGGTGCGTGCCTGTAGTCCCAGCTACCTGGGAGGCTGAGGCAGGAGGATTGCTTGAGCCCAGGAGTTTGAGGTTGCTGCGAGCTAGGATGACACCACAGCACTCTAGCCCAGGCAAGAGAGTGAGACTCTTGTCTCAAAAAAAAAAAAAAAAAAAAAAAAAAAAAAAAAAAAAAAAAAAAAAAAAAAGGAATGAATAACATACCACTCTTAAGGGGTAAGGAAGAAAATAAGTATTAATACATGTAGATAATGAAAGCCTGGTTTCTCACTGTTGGAGAAAGACATAAGGAAAGGAGGAAGGCTAAAATATACCCTATGATGTTGGATTGGAATAAAAAGTATCAGTATAAATTTGTGGTTTTTAATGAATTAAAACAGATTAAGAAATATACATGTGAATGTCTGTGTGGGATACTATACATTCGTATGTTTCCTAATTCTTAAAGGGCCTAAAGCAGTGACACTCCAGAACAGTGAGCACACCTAGCATCATATCTTGGTTTATAAACATCATTCTCCAACATAGGAAACCAGGGCTCCTTGGAGAGCTGAACAAGGAAAATACAAGATAAGCCTAGATGTCAGAAGGTAAGGAATTACTCCAAAACAAAACAAAGTAAAATGAATGAACAAACAAACAAAAAAAGGAGCAAACGCAAAGGAGCTCCTAATGAGCAAAGTTAAAATAATTTGAACATAATAAATAATGATAGTACTTAACTTTAACCCCTAAAATAAAATATACCTATGAATCTATACCAATATAAAAATCAAATACATAAATGGGGGCAATTCAACTTCATTACAGTTGAATTCCAATTTAAAAAGGAATGAAAGAAAGAAATGGAAAGAGAATCATCATTGCAAATGCCCCACTAATCATAGCGCAGGCAAGATTCATCAATGGATGCGAAAATTAGTGGACAAAAATTTGAACAGAAACAGAATTTACATAGTCTTAAAATGTCTCTCCAAAAATATTTATTAACTATAAGTGGAAAGATATTAACTGTATAGTGGAGAAATGTAGCAAATATGAGATTATCTAAGTGATCAAGGTAAGCACAAGTAATCAGACATATTATTAACATCATAAATCTCTTGATATGATACATAAAGACGTTTTTGCATGTGGTAGTCTTGTCAAAAATACAAACCCTTCTGTAATAGACTGAACAGCTGTGTCCCCTCTAAAATTCATATGTTGAAGCCTTAACCCACAGTGTCACTGTATTTGGAGATGGGCCTCTAAGGAAGTTATTAAGGTTATAATTACTTGAGATCAGAAGTCTGTGACCTTTATCCAATTGGATGAGTGTCCTTATAAAACAGCACAGCAGAGAGCTCATTCTCCAACCTCCTACCCCTCTATGCATGTGCACAGAGGAAACGACAGGTGAGGACACAGTGAGAAGCTGGGCCAGGAAGAGATCGCTCACCAAACACTGAAGCAGCTGTACCCTTGATCCCAGCTTCCAGAACTATGAGAAATAAATTTCTGTTGTTTCAACCACCCAATCTGAGTTTTTTGTTGTTGTTGTTATGATGGTAGCCTGAGCAGATATTACACTTTCCAATCATGAGAAAGTATTATATCTGATAAACTGAAATTGACAGACATTTTACAAAATTACTGATTGACAATCTTCCAAAGTGTCAGGGTCATGAAAGATAAGAAAAAAACTGAAGAACAGTTGCAGGCTAGAAGAGAGCAATGAAGAAAAAAAATCAACTAAATACAACATATGACCCAGGATAGGATACCAGACAGAAAAAGAACATGTTTTAAAAAATGTGTGAAATTAATTAAGATTGGTAGTTTAGTTAACAATATTGTACCAATGTTAATTTCCTGTTATTGATGTAATGTGTTTACATTAGGGAAAGTGGAGTGAGGAATACATAGGAACTCTTTGTACAATTTTTAAATTTTTAATTATTATGGGTACATAATAGTTGTATATTATTTTTGCAATTTTTTGTACATACAAAATTAAACCAAAATTAAAAATTAAAAAAAAGGAAAACCTTTAAAAAATATAAATTACAAATCACTCCCCTATTCAAAACCCTTTTCTGGCTTTCTACTCACTCAAAGAAAATGTCAAATTCGACACAATGGCCTAAAAGCCCACACTAATTATCCCATTTCCTCCCTAGCCTCATCTCCTACTAGTCATCAATCACCACTGAACTTCAGCAAGCTAGCTGCTTGATATTCCTTAAATATAGCAGGCACATTCCCAGTGCAGGCCTTTGCATCATTTTTCCCCAATCTCTAGAATGTTCCTCTTCTAGCTAGCTGTATGACCTGTTTCCTGACTTTTTTAAAGTCTTTGCTCAAATGTCATTTTTTCAGCGAAGCATTCCCCACCACTTCGTTTAATTTTGCACCCACTAGCTTCCTGGAATTTCTTATTCTAACATTATTTTTCCCATGGCTATTACCATTATCATCAGTATTCTAAATATTTTACTCAATTAAAAAATTATATTTGTATAAATTTGTGGGATGCAATTGTAATTTTGTTACATGGATATATTATGTAGTGGCGAAGTCAGGGCTCTTAGGGTATCTATCACCTGAATAACATACATTGTACCCATTAGATAATGTCTCATCATCCACCCCCCCCCACCCTTCTGGGTCTCATTTGTTTATCATTCCACATTCTACGTCCATGTGTACACATTATTTAGCTCCCATGTATAAGTGAGAACATGCAGTATTTGTCTTTCTGTGTCTGAGCTGTTTTACATAAGGTAACGGCCTCCAGTTCCATCCATGTTGCTACAAAAGATATGGTCTCATTCCTTTTTTCGGCTGAATAGTATTCCATTGTGTATATATACTACGTTTTCTTTACCCAGTCATCTGTTGGTGGACACTTAGGTTAATTCCATATCTTTGCTGTTGTGAATAGTGCTGTAATAAACATATGAGTGCAGGAGTCCTTTTGATATAATTTCTTTTCCTTTAGGTAGATACCCAACAGCAGAATTGCTGGTTCACATGGCAGTTCTATTTTTAGTTTTTCGAGAAATCTCCATACTGTTATACATAGAGGTTGTACAAATTTATATTCCCACCCCAGTGTATGAGTTCCCTGTTCTCCACAACCTCGTCAAGATCTGTTTTTGTGGTTTTTTTTATTCTTTTAGTAATAGCCATTATGACTAGTGTAAGATGATATATCATTGTAATTTTAATTTGCATTTCTCTGATTAGTGATGTTGAGGCTTTTTTCATATGCTTCCTGACATTTTGTATGCCTTCTTTTGAAAAGTGTCTCTTCATGTCATTTGACCACTTTTTAATGGAATTATTTATTTGCTGTTGTTGTTGAGTTGTTTGGGGTTCCTTGTAAATTCTGGATATTAGACCCAATTGGATGCAAAATTTCCAAATATTTTCTCCCATTCTGAGGGTTGTCTGTTCACTCTGCTGATTATTTTTGTTTTGCTGTGCAGAAGCATTTAAGTTTAATTAAGTACCATTTGTTTATTTTTGTTTTTGTTGCCTGTGGTTTTGAGGTCTAATCATGAATTCTTTGTCTAGATCAATGTCCAGAAGAGTTTTGCCTAGATTTTCTTCTAGTATTTTTATAGTTTCAGGTCTTACATTTAAGTCTTTAATCCATATTGAGCAGATTTTTGCATATGGTGAGAGGAAGGGGTTCAGTCTCATGCTTCTGCATGTGACAATCCAATTTTCCCAGCACCATTTATTGAAAAGAGTGTCATTTCCCAGTGTATGTACTTGTTGACTTTGTCAAAGATCAGCTGGTTGTAGATATGTGGCTTTATTTCTTGGTTTCGTATTCTGTTTCACTGATCTATGCGTCTATTTTTGTACCAGTACCATGTTTATTTGGTTGCTATAGCCTTGTAATACTGTTTGAAGTCAGGTAATATGATTCCTCCAGCTTTATTCTTTTTGCTTAGGTTCGCTTTGGCTATTTGGGCTCTTTTCGGTTCATATGACTTTCTAAAACTAATTTGCCATCTTTACCATTTTTAAGTATATGTATACTTCAGTGGTAATAAATAGATTTATATCCTTATTTCTCTTTCATCCCCTTCCATATGAATTTTAGGATTGTTTTTTCAATTCTGTGGAAAATGATGTTGGTATTTTGATAGGGATTGCACTGAATATATAGATTGTTTTGGCAGTATGGTCATTTTAATGATATTGATTCTTCCAATACATGAGCTTGGGATGTTTTTCTATTTGTTTGTGTCATCTACAATTTCTTTTATCAGCGTTTTATAGTTTTCCTTGTAAAGATCTCTTACCTCCTTCGTTAGATACATTCCTGGGTATTTTAATTTTTGTAGCCATTGTAGATGGGATTGCCTTCTTGATTTCCTTCTCAGATAAATCACTCTTGGTGTATAGAAATGCTACTGATTTTTGTCCATTGATTTTGTACTTTACTGAATTCATTTAACAAATGTAAGAATTTTTTGGTGGAATCTTTAGGGTTTTCTAGATGTAAGATTTTATTAATATCATCAGTGAACAGGGATAATTTGACTTCCTATTTCCAATTTGTATGCCTTTTATTTCTTCCTCTTGCCTGATTGCTCTGACTAGTACTTCCAATACTGTGTTGAATAAGAGTGGTGAAAGTGGATATCCTTTTCTTAGTCTATTAATGAGTAGCCAGATTGAATCAATAACAAACTTCTCCCAAAAAGCAATTCCAGGACAAGGTGGATTCATAGCTGAATTCCACCAAATGTACAAAGAAGAATGAATACCAATCTTCATGAATTGTTCCAAAAAATTGGGGAGGAGGGAATTCTTCCTAACTCATTCTATGGGGCCAGTATTACCCAGATATCAAAAGCAGACTAGGACACAACAAAAAAAGAAAATACAGAACAATATGCCTGGTGAACATAGACACAAAAATCCTCAACAAAATACCAGCTAACCAAATCCAACAGCATATCAAAAAGATAATACACCATAATCCATTGGGTTTTATACCAGCAATGCAAGGATGGTTCAAAATATGCAAATTATTAATAATAATGATACATCACATAAATATAATTAAAACCAAAAACCATATGGTCATCCCAGTAGACACAGAGAAACATTTGATAAAATACAGCATCCCTTTGTGATAAAACCCTCAACAATTAGACATGGAAGGAACATACCTGAAAATAATAATGGCTATATATAAAAAGCCCACAGCCAACTTTACACTGAACAGGGAAAAGTTGAAAGTATTAAGAATTGGAATAAATACTTTACTTATTTAATTCTATTATTGTCTATTGATATACACTAGAATTTAAGTTACACAGGGAGAGAAGTTTTTCACTATTTTGTTCACTGATGTCTTGTCAGTGACCATCAATGGAGAAAGACAGTCACATAAAGGCTGCTTCACCTCCAATGTCTCATTCTGGTTTCAAGAGCAGGAAGAAAGAAGCAACAAAGTAGGAAGAAATATGTTAGGAAAGCAAAATCTATCTTCATGTGTCATTGGATCACAGATGAAAACTGTGTTATATATTCACCTCTAATTGCAATGAAGGGCTTCAACAAATAAAATTTAGTTTCTGTTGGTAAGAAAGTAAGGAAGTGGATACTGGGCAGCTACTGATAATATGTGTCACAGAAGCATATCTAGACATATTTTAACAAAAGTGTTTAAGTTATAATGACAAGCAATAAATACAATAACCTATTCAGACAAAAAATTAATGTGACCTAACCAAAAGCTCTCATGAATTTGTTTCAATAATACTGAGAGGTAAATGACACAACTTTTACAGAAATATGGGGAAAAAATGTAAATCAAGAATTTCTGGTACTAGTGAGGCAAGATTGTGGAAGAGAAACACCAGCAGCCACAGTGTCTCTACAAGAAGGAGAAATTTTACATGAAAGAGAAAAAAACAGACAGACAAACATAGATCAGATAAGGGTCAGAAGGAAGGGTGCCTGAACCTGCAGGAGATTCCATGGGAAGAAGTTGCAGAGCAGAAATGGAAAGAGAAAGGCAAAGGCAGAGATTAAGCCCTGAGAGGCTTGGAGACCAGGAAGAAGGGTAGGCGAAGCAGTTAAAATTCCCCTCCCTTGCATCGTGGACTGCTGGTAGGCTCCCAAGCTGCTGGAGAGACTGCTGCCACCAGTGAGCAGAGAGCGTCTTGCACACAGGGCACCAAGCTCCCAGCTCCCTAGGGGCACCTCCCACCCACAGACCCCAGCCTGTCACAAGGTGCCGTATTGCTTCTCCACCCACTGGGCACCTCCGTCCTCCCTGGGGAGGCCTCAATTCTTCAGGATCTGTCTTGCTTGTCCCCACACAGACATTTCCCAACTCTGGCCCAGACTGCAGGAGCTACAGGGGTCCAGTGGGTCCCAGGAGATCAGCGAGAATCCAGAGCCCAGTCATGCTGGGCGGACTGCCTCCTGGAGAGAGGGTTGGAGACTACTGGTGTGCAGTCCTTCCTCTACCTAGTCTTTTATTCTCCCCTTCCCTTTCCCTACCTGTGACAGCAGAGAGAGACAATTTAGCCACCACTTGGAGGCATCCACAGGGAACAGGACTCAGACCTTTTCTTTTGGAGTCCAGCAGTAGACTGAGCTCCCTACCCACTGGCCCTTTCTGGTGTTGCTTGTCCTGTGACTCCAGCACAGTGGAGCAAACCCTGATGTGAAGGGACATAGAACCAGCTTAGGCACCCCGTAAGTGACTTGGGACCAACATTCTTCTCCCTGGCATAGTCAGGGATTGACCGCCGGGGCCTCGGGGACAGACCTGCAGGCCAGATCCCACACACCCAGGTCTTGATCACATTGCCCAGGGACACAGAAGGGATATTTGTGAATTAGTCTACTGAGGTGTTCCTTCAGGGGCAGATCAGAGTGGGTCCTAGCTGTGGCATGCTTGAGGGGCACCCTTCCTCCCACAGGAAGGCCACACTCCCAGCTCTGGCTTGGATCCTGAGCAGGGAACCTCCCAGCCTGCATCATAGCCATGGGGGAGCTCAGCTGGCCTGAGGTCCTGCCTGCCAGCAGAGGCCTGGGAGAAACTGAGGAAGAGGGGAGGGTGGAAATAAGCAAGGACTGATCCAGAATGCCAGACTGTGGGTCTCAGACAGCCCCACCTCTGCACATATACTTTCTGGTTGAGTGGGGTCACTTCAGCCCCTCCCTGGAAGCTTTGCCCAGAGGCAGGGAACAGAACTTTGACCAGTGCTAAAAGCATTTGTGGAACTTGAGGGCAGGCTCACCCAACTAAGCCATGCTGAGCCTCAGTCCCCCACCCACCCCTGTTGAGGTGTAGAATAAGGACACACATAGAAGTTCCAGGACCCCACCTACCACCTGGGACACTAGAGTGCTTCTCCAGAGGAATTAGAGCTGGCCAAAAGACCCAAACACAACATTGCAGCTTGTTCTTGCAGGCAAGCACCACCTACTGACAGAGAGGTCAATTTGCACACCCTTTCACTGCATTTACTGACTCTTCATACAAGATGTGGTCGATTCTGACTCACAGGCACCACCTACTGGCTCAGAGATTAAACTGGGTGTGTCATTATCGAAATGAAAATCCAAAGGTAAGATGCAACAGCTGCTCCAGATGGGAAGGAATCAGTGAAAGAACTCCAAAGTATGAAGAATCAAACCAAAAGGACACCTCCAAAAGGGAACAATAGTTCTCTAGCAATGAATACAACCCCAAATCAGAACACTGAAATGACAGAGGGAGAATTTTGAACATGGATTATAAGAAAACTCAGTTAAATGCAAAATAAAATGGATACCCAACACAAAGAAACCACAAAAAAAATCCAGGACTTGGAAGAAAAATTCACTAAAGAAATTGAAATATTAAAGAAAAATCAAACAGAACTTCTGGAAATGAAAAATTTATTCAAGGAATTATGAAACACAGTGGAAAGCCTCAAGAATAAGCTAGATCAAGCAAAAGAAAGAATCTCTGGAATTGAAGACAAGACCTTTCAATTAAACAAGTCAGTCACAGTGATAGATCAGAGAAATAAGAGAAAACAGCAAAGCCCACAAGAAATGTGAGATTATGTGAAGAGGCTTAACGTAAGAATCACAGGCCTCCCTGAGGGTGAAGAAGAAAATATACAAGGGTTGGATAATCTGTTTGGGGAATAATGGAGGAATATTTTCCTGGCCTTGCTTAGAAATCTAGATATCCAGGTACAAGAAGCTCAAAGAACTTCTGGAAGATTCATTGCAAACAGGAAGACACCATGATACACAGTTATCAGACTGGTCAAAATAAACACAAAAGAGGCCCTCCTATGAGCTGTAAGGCGAAAGCAGCAGGTAACCTACAAAGGAAAACCGATCAGACTAACTACAGACTTCTGAACTGAGACCTTACAAGCCAAAAGGGTCTGGGGCCCCATTGTCCCTCTTCTCAAACAGAATAATGCCAAGCCTAGAATCCTTCAAAACTAAGTTTCTTATATGAGGAGAAATAAATACCTTCTCAGACAAGCAAACACGGAGGGAATTCATCAAGGCAAGACCTGCCCTCCAGGAAGTACTCAGAACAGCGGTACACATTAAGCAGCACAATAGATACTCACCAGTGTAAAAATCACCCAAAGGCTAAAGGTCAAATGCAAGATACCACAATGGTTCAAGAGAGAAAACAAAGTAACAAAGTTCAACTCAACAGGATGAACGGAAATCTGCCCCAGTTATCAATTCTTTCAATAAATGTGAATGGCTTGAACTGCCCACTAAAGAGACATAGGCTGGCTGAATGGATAAATACACACAAGCCAAGTATCTGCTATCTTCAGGAAACACATCTAACCCACAAGGATGCATTCAGACTCAAGAAGAAGGGATGAAAAACAATATTCATGCAAATGGAAACCAAAAGAAAGCTGGTGTAGCAGTTCTCATTTCAGATAACTTAGTCTTTAAATCAACAAAAGTAATGAAAGACAAAGATGGTCACTATATAATGGTGAAGGGTACAATTCAACAAGAAGACATAACAATTCTAAATGTTTATGCACCTAACTCAGGTGCACCCAGATTCATAAAGCAAATCCTACTTGATCTAAACAAAATGATAAACAGTAGTACCGTAATAGCCAGGGACTTCAAGACTTCTCTGACAGAACAGGACAGATCTTCCAAACAGAAAATAAACAAAGAAACAATGGACTTAAGCAGAACTCTAGAACAAATGGGCCTGACTGATATTTATAGAACATTCTACCCAAAAAACACTGAATATACGTTTTTCTTATCAGCTCATGGGACATCCCCTAACATCAACCATATCCTAGGCCACAAAACATGTCTGAACAAATTTTAAAAAGTAGAAATTATACCATGCATCTTCTCAGACTGCAGAGGAATAAAATTAGAAATCAACTCCAACAGAAACACTCATCTCTACTCAGTCATGGAAACTAACCAACCTTCTGCTGAACGATAGTCAGGTCAAGGAGGAAATTAAGATGGAAATCAAAAGATTCATTGAACTAAATGATAAAGGGAACATAAGTATTCAAAATCTGTGGGACACAGCTAAAGCAATCCTTAGAAGAAAATTTATAGCCAGAAATGCCTATATTAAAAGACAGAAAGATCAAAAATCAACAGTCTAATGAATTATCTCAAAGAACTGGAAGAGCAAACCAATCCCAAACCCAGCAGATGAAAAGAAATAACCAAGATCAGAGAAGAACTAAATGAAAGCAACAACAACAACAAAAACTACACAGAAGGTTAATAAAACAAAAAGGTGGTTCTTTGAAAAAATAAACAAAATTGACACACCTCTGGCTAGATTAACCGAAACAGAAAAGAAAGGACTCTAATAAGCTCAATCAGGAATGAAAAAGGATAAATTACAATTGACACTATGGAAATACAAAATATCATCTATGAATACTGTAACACTCTCTATGCACATAAACTAGAAAATGTGGATGAAATGGACAAATTCTTAGAAATATACAGCGTTATTAGGCTCAATCAGAAAGAAATGGAATTCCTGAACAGACTAATATCAAGTACCAAAATTGAAGCAGCAATAAAAAACATTCCTTAAAAAAAAAAAATCCTGGACCAGATTGTTTCAAACCTAAATTTTACCAGACCTACAAAGAAGAACTGGTGCCTATCCTGCAGAAATTATTCCACAGCATTGAGAAGCTTTTCCTGCATAGCCAAGGAAACCATCATGAGAGCCAATATACAGCCTACAGAATGAGAGAAAATATTTGCATGCTATACATCTGGCATACACTGCTGGTAGGACTACATGGTACAACCTCTATGGAAAGTAATATGGAGATACCTCAAAGAATGAAAAGCAGAACTGTCATTTGATCCAGCAATCCCACTACTGGGTATTATTTAACCAAAGGAACAAAAGACATTCTACAAAAAAGGCATCTGCACTCAGGTGTGCATAGCAGCACAATTCACAATTGCAAAGATGTGGAAACAACCCAAGTATCCATCAATATATGAGTGCATTAATAAAATGTCATATATGTATATCATGGAGTACTACACAGCCATAAAACATGATGAACCCTTGTTCTATCCTGGATGGATCTGGAGGCCATTCTTTGAAGTGAAGTATCATAAAAATGAAAAACAAGCACTACATGTACTCACGATTAAGTTGGTACTAACTGACCAACACTTACATGCACATATGGAAGTAACGTTCATAGGGCATTGGGCATTTAGGAGGGGGGAGAAGAGGGGAGGTAAATTCACACCTAATGGGTACAATGCCTGATGTCTGGGCATTGGGTATGCTTGTAGCTCTGACTTGGATCATGCAAAGGCAATATATGTAACCAAAGCATTTGTACCCCTGTAATATTCTGAAATAAATAATAATAATAATAATAATAATAATAATAATAATAACAAAAGCCCTTCACATAAAGAATAGCGTTTGGCCAAATATCTAGGTACCATGACCTAGCCAAGTTGTTATATACAATTAACAATCACTATAGGTTAAGAAATTTCCCTTCTAATGCCAGGTTTTTAAGAAGCGTTTTTTGTTTTTTTGTTTTAATAGTTCGTGAATGTTAAAATTTTATCAAATGATTTTACCGTGTCTGTAGAGATGATCGTATGTTTTTCTCCTTTTCTTGGCTAACGTGATGAATCGCATTGACTTTCTAATGCATTCATAAGATAAAATTAACTTCATCATCATGTTTAATTAATTTTTATAGAATAAAATCTGCTAACATTAATATTTTGCTTAAATTTTCACACTTATGTTCATCAGTAAGAATGGCTATAACTTTTTTTTCTCATATTGATCTTTTTAGGTTTTTAGGTATTAAGTTAAGCCTGGGGAGTATTTCATCTTTTTTTATAGTCTGGAGTTTTTTGAGAAAGATTAGAATAATTTCTTACTTAAATACTTGGTAGAACTCATCAGTGAAGCCATCTGGGCATAGATTTTCTTTATGAGAATATTTTAAACTATTGATTCAATTTTGTAAATGGTTATTGGACTATTCATGTTTTCTACTCGAAATAGTTTTGGTATATTATTTTCCCAAGAATTTTTCCAGTTCAACTGATTTTTTAATTCATTGTCATAGAGTTATTCACAATTCTCTTATTTTTGTTTAATGTTTGTAGAATCTCTAGTGATATCTTCTTTTATTCTTTGTATTTGTATTATGTACCCTTTTCTTTTTTGCTAGCACAATCTTACCAGAGGTTTTCATTTTTACTGATTTTTTGAAGGAATCTATTTCTAGCCTATTATACTATTAATACATGGCATTATGTATCTTTGATTTCTGTGTGTATTTTTCTTATTTATTTTGTTCTATTTCTTTCAGGTTATTTTGCCATTCTGTTGTGACTTCTTGAGATGAATGCTCAGTTTTTTAATATTCAATCTTTTTTCTTTTCTAATATATGAATTTAGAAAACAAATCTCACTCTAACACTGGGTTTGCCACATCTTATACATTTTAACTGTTCTGAAAAATTCTCAGCCACTATCTCTCAATAGTATTTTCTTTTCTTTTCTTTTCTTTTTTTTTTTTTTTTTTTAGACAGAGTCTCGCTTTGTTGCCCGGGCTAGAGTGAGTGCCGTGGCGTCAGCCTAGCTCACAGCAACCTCAAACTCCTGGGCTCAAGCAATCCTTCTGCCTCAGCCTCCTGAGTAGCTGGGACTACAGGCATGTGCCACCATGCCCGGCTAATTTTTTCTATATGTATATATTTTTAGTTGTCCAGATCATTTCTTTCTATTTTTTAGTAGAGACAGAGTCTCACTCTTGTTCAGGCTGGTCTCGAACTCCCGACCTTGAGCAATCCACCCACCTTGGCCTCCCAGAGTGCCAGGATTACAGGCGTGAGCCACCGTGCCCAGCCAATAGTATTTTCTTTTGAGTTTTAGCTTAAATATTTTCTAATTCCCATTGTTTTTTTCCTTAATTCATGGCTATTCAGGAGCATATTTCTTATTTTTCAAATATACACAGATTTTAAGATTATCTTTTTATTATCAATTTCTACCAAAATCACATTATGATTAAAAAAATCCTGTATAATTTCAAACCTTTGATTTTTTTGAGACATGATTTATGACACCTGTACATAGTCAAATTTGGTAAATGTTCATTTATGTGGTAGACTGAATAATGCCCTTCCCCCAAAGATGTTGATGCCTTACATGGTAAAAGGACTTTGTAGATATAACAAGTTAGAGTTCTTGAGGTGAGGAAGTTATCTTGAATTATCCAGGTGGGACCAATGTAATCACAAGAGGGAGAGAGGAAGAGATTTGACTATGGAGAGGATAAGACCATGTGGCAAACAGAAAAAGAGTTTGGAGAGATATGGCCAGGAACCAAGGAATTCTACAGCCTCTAGAAGCTGAAAGAGGCAAGGAACAGATTCTCCCTAATGACTACAGAAGGAGCCAGAAATGCTGACACCTTGACATTAGCTCCTTAAAACTCATTTTGGGCGTTTGATATCCAGAACTATAAGAGAATAAATTTGTACTATTTTAAGCTACTAAATTTCTGGTAATTTGTTACAGTAGCCACAGGAAACAAATACAAAGTGTGTTTGTTTGAAAATCATTTGTATTCTTCAGATTGGGTGGGCAACATTTTTTGTGGGTTTGTTAAGTCAATTTTACTAATCATGTTTCCTAAATCTTCTCTATCTTTACTGATATTTGATTTATTTTTTGCATGTGCTCATTCTATCTACCTGTCTCAGTTTGTTTTGTGCTGTTCTAACAGAATACCTATGACTGGGTAATTTCTAAAAACAGAAATTTATTTCCTCACAGCTCTAAAGGCTGGGAAGTCCAAGATCAAAGCAGCAGCATGAGGTGAGGGTTTTCTTGATGCATCATAACACTACATGGGTGAGACAGAGAGGGGAGGGAGCTAAACTTATCCTTTATAAGGAAGCCACTCCCATGATAATTAACTCACTTCTAAGATAATGGCATGATGGCAGAGCCCTCATGGACTAATCACCTCTTAAAGGTCCCACCTCACAACATTGTTGCGTTGATGACTAAGTTTCTAACACATGAACTGTGGGAGACACATTTGAACCATAGCACTACCACCAAAAGAAATTTGCTGGAGGCTGGTTGCAGTGGCTTGCACCTATAATCCCAGCACTTTTGGAGGCTGAGGCAGGAGGATCACTCGAGGCCCAGAGTTGGAGACCAACCTGGGCAATATGGTGAAACCTGGTCGATACAAAAAATAAAAAATAAAAATATTAGCCAGGCATGGTGGCACATGTCTGTAGTCCCAGCTACTCAGAAGGCTGAGGCAGGAGGATTACTT
This sequence comes from Indri indri, assembly GCA_004363605.1. NCBI lineage: Eukaryota > Metazoa > Chordata > Mammalia > Primates > Indriidae > Indri > Indri indri. The sequence continues at coordinate 10,472 of RJWJ010008253.1, read as the reverse complement.
GAGCCTAGGAATTTAAGGTTAAAGTGAGCTATGATTGTGCCATTGCACTCCAGCCTGGGTGGCAGGGTGAGACCCTGTCAAAGGAGAAGGAGGAGAGGGAGAGGCAGAGAGAGGGGAGAGGGGGAGGGGGCGAAGGGAGGGAGAGGGGGAGGGGGAAGGGGAGAGGGAGAAGGAGAAGAATCCCACTATAATTATTTATTTGTCTATTTCTCCTTGTGATTGTGTCAATTGTTACTGCCATATATTTTGAGACTATGCAATTAGGTTCATAAAAATTTTTTAATTGTTATTTTTTTGGTGAGTTCAGGTGATCCTTTGCCTATAATAATCCTATTTTCCTTAAAGTGTTATTTTGCTTGATTTTAAGAAAGCTTTTGTTGTTATTATCATTAGTTGAATTTTAGCTTTTTTCAATTTAATTATTTTCAAAAAAGTGGACCCTTAATTATTTTACATTTAGCGTTTCTATTGAGATATTTATATGGGATTTATATCTGCCATTTTGTTTTGTGTTGTCTATCAGTCTTACCAACAGAAAAATCCTTTCTTGATATTTTTTGATTGAATAAATATTTTTTAAATCATTTCATTTTTTACCTCTATTAGCTTGAAAGTTATTCATGCTATTTCTTTATTTTCAGTGGTAACACAAGCACTGACAACACACATACTTAACTATCAAACTTAATTAAAACCTGTACTCACCTCCCAGACAATACAGACTTTAGAACACTTTAACTTTATATTCACCCCTCATAATTCAAGTGTTATTGTTGTCTGGGAATTTGAGTATACCTTTTAAGTATTTTTTAACTCCAGTAAACATAGTAATATTTACACAGTTATGTTCATTTCATAGGAATGGTTTTAAACAGTACAGTTATGTTCATTTATACTTGACTACTTTTTTTTGCTTTTTATTTATGCTCACATCTCAGACCTTTTACATGGGACCACTTTCCACTTCCCTGAGGTGTGTCTTTTAGAATTTCTTCCCACTAGGTTTTGCTGATGATAAATTCTCCTATTATCTTTGCTTCAGATTGTCTTTATTTCACTCTATTTTTTTAAATTAATAAACTTTATTTTTAGGGTAGTTTTAGGTTCACAGCAAAGTTGAGTGGAAAATACTGATTTCCACGCCATATCCCCTCACCCCATGAACAGTTTCTCCCCCTATTGGCATCCCTATCATAGTGGTATATTTATTACAATCAATGAACCTGTATTGACACATCATATCATCCAAAGCCCAGAGTTTACGGTAAGGGTCAGTCTTGGTGTTATATGTTCTGTGGCTTTTGACAAATGTAATAATGACATGTATCTACCATTGTAGTATCATACAGAATAGACTGCCATAAAAAAAATCCTCTGTGCTCTGCCTATTCATCCCTTTCTCCCCACTAACCTCTGGAAACCACTAATCTTTTCATTGTCTCCGTAGTTTTGCCGTTTCCAGAATGTCATATATTTGAAATCATGAAGTACATAGCCTTTTCACATTGGCTTCTTTCACTTAGTAATATGCATTTAGGGTTCCTCCATGTCTTTCCATAGCTTGGAAATTCATTACTTTTTAGCACTGAATAATATTCTATTGTCTGGATGTACCACAGTTTATTTGTCCATTCACTTACTGAAAGACATCCTGGTTGCTTCCAAGTTTTGAAAATTATTAATAAAGCTGCTATAAACATCCATGTGCAGGTTTTTGTATGGATATAAGTTTTCAACTCTTTGGGGTAAATATCAAAGGGCTTGATTCTGGGTCATATGGTAAGAGAATGTTCAGTTTTATAAGAAACTGAGACTATCTTTGAAAGTGGGTGTACCATTTTGTATTCCCACCAGCAGTGAATGAGAATTCCTGTTGCTCCACATGCTCACCATCATTTGGTGTTGTCAGTGTTTTGGATTTGGGCCATTCTAATAGATATGTGGTGATACCTTGTTTTAATTTTCAATTTCCTAATGACATATGAAGTTGAACAGTTTTTGGTTTTGTTTTCATTTTTTTGAGACAGAGTCTCATTCTGTTGTCTCAGCTAGAGTGCAGTGGCACCACTATAGCTCACTGCAACCTCAAACTCCTGGGCCCAAGTGATCTTCTTGCCTCAGGCTCCTGAGTAGCTGGGACTACAGGCACAGATGACCATGCCTGATTGATTTTTCTATTTTTTGTGATGATGGGGGTCTCGTTCATGCTCAGGCTGGTCTCAAACTCCTGAGCTCAAGCGATCCTTCCACCTCAGCCTCCCAGAGTGCTAGGATTACAAGCATGAGCCATGAATATCTGTCTATATGCTTACTTGCCATCTATATATCTTCTTTGATGAGATGTTTGCTCAGGTCTTTCGCCTATTTTTCACTCAGGTGGCTCATTTTCTTGTCGTTGGATTCAAGAGTTTTTTTGCATATTTTGGATAATAGGCCTTTGTCGGATATGTCGGCAAATATTTTCTGCCATTCTGTGGCTTATCTTCTCGTTCTTTTGATCATTTTCATTTCTGAAAGACACTTTCACTGGGCATAGAATTCTACTTTGGCAGTTATTTTTCTAGAGCATTTTGAAGTTATCATTCCAGTGTCTTTTAGCCTCCAGAAAATTTTAGTCTTTCTACCATTTTTTGGAAGATAATCTTTTTCTCTTTGGATGTTTTAAAGATTTTCCTCATTGACTTTGGTTTTCTATTTTTACTGTGATATGTCATTGTATAGATTTCTTTTTTATTTATTCAGCTTTACTGTTTTTTTGATATGTTCGTATATATCTTTTATTCATTCTGGAAAATTCTCAGGCACTTTTACTGTTACTTTTGCTATTCTTGCTTTTTTCTTCTTCTACAACTCCAATTAAACATTTGTTAAATTATTCATTAAATCTTTCATGTTAAAAGATACCTTCTGTGTTTACACCTTTTCTGCAGACTGCAACGTGCTTCCTGGTTAGTATATTCTGTCCTATCTTCTAGTTCACTAATTTTCCTTCTACTGTATCCAATCTGCTTCAAAATGAGTACATTGAGATTTTAATTTTATTTATTCTATTTTTAATTTCTAGAAGTGATACTAGTCATGTTTCATATACTCTGTTGATATGTTCCTGTTTTCTGCAGATATTTTAAAGTTTATAATTTAGTTATTTGAATATTATAACCACAGTTATTTTAAAATCTGCATTTGGTAATTCCAGTATCTGAGATTTGTGGTCTATTTCTGCTATTGTTTTTTGCTGGTTCTCACTCATGTTTCCATATCCGTTGTATGCTTTTCTATCTTTGTCTGAGAGCAGGTAATTAACCTGGAAAAATTAGCTTCGAATGCTTTGCGAGGTACTTGTGGGTACCACTCATAAGGAACCACCTCAAAGCAAATGTACAACCTGAGATTTCTTGGCTGACCTAAGTGACGTCTAACCTAAGCGTAAACAGAAGTGAGGGAAGGCTAGGCTGCGATGCTCACTTCGTAAGTCCAGTTTTGTATTTCATAATTATTATACCCTCCTTCTGTTAGGGCACCTGTTCTACAGACCTCTCTGAGACAAACTCAGAGAGAGTGGTTTTTCTTCTGGTTGCCTCTTAACCTCAATGTGTAGTCCTTTGGGGTCCCAGTTTAATGTGACAAGATCTCCAGTAGGACTTCCCACGTGGGAAAGTTCTTCCTCTGACTTCTGTCCCATCCGCCCCATGAAGACTCTGAACCAAAGCCCAAGTGTTGAAGTCTCCAAATGCGCAATACATTTTTGTGTACTGGGCACTTGCCAACCTTTCTTATGATAAAATTGGCCTTGGCATTTTCTCTCTGTCTTTTCAGTTTTTCTAAGGTTATTTTACAAATACTTGATGCAGCATTTTTATTGTTTTCAGTGAGATAGTTAATCCAAATAACCTTGTCATAATTGCCAGAAAACAAAATCTCCTTTTATTCTTCCATTTTATAATTCTTTGTTACTTGTGTATAAAATTTAATTAATCTTGGGGTTTGCTTTTTAATTTATCAACTATGATACATTTTTCAATATTTTATCTTCAGTTATAATGGATTGACTATAAACTACAAAATCATTATCATCTATGAGTAGTGACAGTATTGTTTCTCCCTTTCCATTCTTATTTTTTCCTGCCTTACTACATTGTCCACGATATCCAGTACAATGTTGAGTATAAGTGATAGCAGACACTCTTATCTTGACATTTGTCTCAAAGGGAATTGTTCAGTGTTTCATTAAGTGTTTCATAATTAAAGTGTTTGTTGCAGAGTTTAGGATTTCTTTTGGTTTTGTGTATGTGTATTTATGTTTGTATGTGGGGTGTATTTAGGCACTTTCTATCAGTTTAAGAAGCCCTCTTATAATTTTGTTAAAAATTTTAATTATAAGTATTATCAGATACATTCTTGATACATAAAAAAACCCACAAATTTTAATCTATTGATGAAGTAAATTGTGCTTATTAATTTAAAAATCATATGTATTTACTTTCTGAGATAAAATTACCCGAGCATAAAATATCATTCTTAATATGTTGCTGGATTAATTCTGCCAGTATTTTGTTTAGGATTTTTGCACCTATGTTCATGAATAAGATTGTGCTATCCTTTTCCTCTTTCATATTGTTCTTTTCAAGTTTGGGCATCAAACTAATTCCAGTCCCTTACTTCCATTGCTCCTTAGCTGATCTAATTTTTTCCGTAGCACATGTTACTTTATAACATACCATAGCATTTCATTGTATACTACATCCATTTTTAAATGTTGACCTCTGTCCAGAAAAATATGAGCCTCTTGAGGGCAGAAATTTTTGTTATTTGCATTGATATATCTCAAGTACCCAAGTTCCTGGCATATCATAGACTCTCAATAAATATTTTATTTGTTTATTTATTTATTTACATATTATGGGTATAGAATAGTTATATATCTTTACAGGGTACACGTGATGTTCTGATACAGGTATACAATGTGAATCAATCAAATCAGAGTAATTGGGGTATCTATCATCTCAGGCATTTAACATTTCTTTGTGTCAGATACATCACAATTCCATTCTTTTAGTTATTTTAAAGTATCCCCTAACATATTGTTGATTATATTCACTTTGTTTTGCTGATTTTTGGTTCTTCTGAAGGTGTATGCTTGCTTGCATGGATAGTTGTTGAATTAGGTGTTCATGCAGAGAAATGATCACTGGAGGTTTCTATTTGGCCATCTTGCTCCACCCCTCTCTCAATAAATATTTTATATAAATGAATTGAAGATAGAGACTGTGGTAAAAATTACCCTATAGCCCTATTTGTGGTCAATTTTTTCAAATGCTCTGTGAGGTCTTGAATTTACAAAGGCACACATAATTTATTAAAGAAATTAGACTTTACCCAATTGTGGGAGCTAGTTAAACAATCTCTGAAAAGCTATCTTCCTGTCGGATGTTAGAGCTTGAAGTCTGCAGGGCAGGCAATTGGGAAGGAAAGATGGATGTAAATTGGAAGAGAGCAGGAACAAGTTGGAACCCACGGATGTGAGCTGGAACCTGTGAGGATAGAGGGGAACTCATGCCAGTTGTCACTGCTTCCGTCATGAGTAATGTTGGTGTCCTGCAGGAGAAACTTAGTCCTGATGCTAAACATATACCTAGCTCAGGAGTTGGAGAAGATAAAGGAGTATCCAGGGGCAGGGCAAAGAGTCGAAGGGTTGGCTCCTGCCCTTTACCAACAAGGTGAGCCAGTGACAGTTTTATCCTTATAAAGTGACCCTCTTCATTTCTGTCAGTGCTATTTGCTCTGAGGTCTATCTAACATAACTTCACTGGCTTTCAGTTGGTTAGTGCCTACAGGACATATTTTTCCTTTTCACTTTTAATTTCAATATCTTTGTGTTTTAGATCTATCTCTTATAGACAGCATGTAGTGGAATTTATTTTTAAAACAGCCAGTTTGGGGCAAGTTTTGTCTTTTTATTAGTACATTTAGAATACTTACATTATTTATAATTATTGAGATATTAGTGTTTTATTAACCCTCTTATTTTTATTGCTTTCTATTTTCCCATCTTTTCAATATTTTTTCTATCATTTTTTATTCCTTTGACCTGATTAGGTTTTATTTTTAATCATTTCTTTCATACTCTATTAATTTGGAGTTATATGTGGTGTTTCTCTGACTTTAGTGATTACTCTAGTTCTTGTAACATGTATATTTAATGTTAGTTAATGTAACATGTTTATTAGACCCTACATGTCTAAAGTTAATCAATATCTTTACCTTCTTTCCAAACAATTAAATTACCTTTATGCACTTTAACTCCATTTACCACTTTTCCTATATCTATGATATTCTTAACTTTGCAAGACGTTATTATTATTGTTTATAAAGTCAAAATGTATTTGTTTTAAGTCATCTATTTTTCTTGGAAAATATAATTAGATTACTTACTTATTTATCATTTTACCAAACTCTTCATTTTTTTCTGGTTCTAGACTTTCCATCTGGGATCATCTCCTTTTTGCCTAAAGTACATTCCTTAGAATTTTCTTTAGTGAGGATCTGCTCTTGATAAACATATTCAGTTTTTCTTTTTCTAAGAAGGTCTTCATTTTACCTATATTCTTGAAAGATATGTTTCGTTATGTATAAAATATTAAGTTCACATTCATTTTCTCCTACCACATCAAAGATACGTTCCTGTCATCAGATTTCTACTGTTGGCTTCTGAGAAGGCAGCTAACAATCTGTTGCTTTTTTGAAGTTAATTTGTCTTTTTATTCTTACTGCTTTTATCGTTTTTTAAAACCTTATAAAATTGTGAGGTATAACATATAAAAAATGAATAGCACACATATATGCAATTTAACAAGTGGCGATAAAGTAAACACTGGCCTCGTGTACAGCACTCAGATCAAGAATAAAATTCATTGGCATCCCCCAAGCCCCCTGCATATTCCTTCACGATCACAACCAGCTCCCTGCCGCCACAGAGAATCACTGTTCTGGCTTTACAATAGCAATTTTCTTCCTTTTCTGTGTGCTTTTGCATGCATCCCTAAATAATGTCGTCAGTTTTGTCCATTTTGAACATAATAAATAAATTTATTCTATGACCCTTTTATTGCTTGATATTTTATTTGTAGGATTTATCTAGGTTGTTGGAAATATCTGTTAATATATTTTATTTTTATTACCGTATTATATTTCTTTATGTGGCTATTCCACAGTTTATTTATCCATTGTATGTTTTTGGTCATGTGGGTTATTTCTAGTCTTGGGCAGTTATAAACAATACTGTTACGATATTTTTTGTATTTTCTCTTGGTGCACACAAGCATGCATTTATATTGAGCATATACTTAGGAATATAATTATTGGGCCATATCTTCAATTCTACTACATAACGGCACACTGTTATAAAAAGCTGTTGTGCCATGAAGCATTTTCACCAGCAATGTATCAGGTTTCCTGAGGCTCCATAGCTGTGGTAAAATTTGTATTATTGATCTTTTAATTATTTTCTAATTTGATGGGTATATAATGGTATGGTATCTTATTGTGGTTGTTGTTCACATTTTCCTGGTTGCTAATGAGGTTAATCACTGTTTCATATATTTATTGGCTATTTGAATTTTCTCTTGTGAAGTAATTTCTCATGCCTTTCGCCCCTTTTCCTTTTGGATTATCTGTCTTTTTCTCTTTGATTTACAGAAGTTGTCTTTATACAATGCGATTACTGGTCCTTTGTGAGTTGTGTTGTGTTTAATATATATTTCTTCATTATTGGACCTTTCTTGCCATACTTTCCAAGGCATCTTTGGTAAACACAAACTCTTAATTTTTTTTTGAGACAGAGTATCACTCTGTTGCCTGGAGTAGAGTGCCATGGCATCAGCCTAGCTCACAGCAACCTCAAACTTCTGGGCTCAAGAGATCCTTCGGCGTCAGCCTCCCGAGTAACTGGGACTACAGGCATGAGCCACCGTGCCCGGCTAATTTTTTCTACATATGTATTTTTAGTTGTCCAGATCATTTCTTTCTATTTTTTAGTAGAGATGGGGTCTCGCTCTTGCTCAGGCTGGTCTCAAACTCCTGACGTTGAGCGATCCACCCACCTCAGCCTCCCAGAGTGCTAGGATTACAGGCGTGAGCCACCGCGCCTGACCAATTTTTTTTTTTTTTTTTTAAGACAGAGTCTCACTGTGTTGCCCTGGCTAGAATGCAGTGGCATCATCATAGCTTGCTGCAGCCCCAGACTTCTTGGCTCAAACAATCCTCTTGCCATAACTTCCCCAGTAGCTGAGACTACAGGCATGTGCCACCACACATGGCTAATTTTTCTATTTTTTTGTAGAGACGAGATTTTGCTACGTTGCTCAGGCATGTCTCAAACTCCTGGCCTCAGGTGATCCTTCTGCCTTGGCCTACCAAAGTGGTAGGATTACAGGTATGAACCACCGTGCCTAGCTGCTTAATTTTAATATAATTTAATTTCTCAAATTTTTCCATTGGTTAGTGCTTTGGCTAGCTTAACAAATCCTTTCCTTCCCTAACCCAAATACATGAATGTATTCTGATCTATATTCTTTCCCCAAATCTTTCTAAGTTTGTCTTTCCCATCTTAGTATTTAATCCACTTAGAATTGATTTATGAATTGTTATGGTATGAGATAGGAATCAAGATTCATTCTTTTTCCATAGAATGTCTGTTTTCCCAGAATCATTTGTGGTAAAGACCATTCCTTCACCATCTCTGAAAGGTCATATCTGATATAATTCAAGTGTCATATTGGCATTTTTGAAGATAAACAAAGTTGGACACTAGTTAAAGCAGTAAACACAAAATTTATTCAGTAGTAACTATTGCAATAGGGGAGAGAACCCAATGTCACTTGAGCTCAACTTTGTTGAAACAAAAAGCAGGAGACTTTCTAACGCTTGGGTATGCTAAAGGAAAGGCACTGAAGGGTATTAAGGTGGGTTGGCCCATGTAGGTGGGCCATCTGGGTTTACTAATTGGCACTGAACTGGAGGAGAGACAAAGTTCTCAAATCTTTATGGACAGGAGGGAGTGGTGCAAATCGGAGCGAGATGCCCACTGTAGTTAGGCCCTTATTCTCTCACAGGGATTGAGATTAAGAGTTGTCGCCTTCAGTGTTTGCATTTCAAAGAAATGGCTCTCAAATCCTTGAGGAGACAGTTCTGGGTAGATTTACATCTCAAAGGGCAGAGAAAGAGTTTATAATGGCAAGCTTTTAAAGTCAACGCTCTGAGAGGAAGTTCTCATTATTCACCAATGTCATGATTGTGAAAAATGAAAATCGGAATGCATTTACAGATAAACTATAAAGATTAATAAGAAAGTTTGAGCACTGTGGGTGGGAGGAGGGGCATGGCTTTAACCTGCACTTGGGTGAGGCAAAGACATAAAGTGTAGCCATAATGTTTGAACCCTCACAGTACCCTGAAATAAAAAAAAAAAAAAAAAAAAAAAAAAAAAAAAAAAAAAAAAAAAAAAAAAAAAGGTTTGGCAATGTTGTTGGATACAAAATCAATATACTAAAATGAAGTGTATTTCTATATACCAGAAACAGAAAATAAAAGATATACCATTTCTAATTGCATCAAAAATAAATCGAATACTTTAAAAAACAAACGTGACAAAAATTACCAATCACTTGGTCTTTGGCTGAAACAAACTGAATTTTCCTGTCACACGTTGGTTGTTGAGCTTTCTTAGGCAGGCCTTTCAAGGGGATTGGAGTCATTTTAGGCACATGGCCTTAGGCTGCTAGAAGCCATGCTGGAGTTTGATCAAGCCTCTCAATGCAGGGATTTGGATGGAGCTGTTTTATGCTGAAAGTTCTTTTGTAGTTTTCAGCAACAAACTCTAAACTCTCTAATCTAATCTATCTACTCTCTAATCTATTTTACTTGCCTGTTTATTTAGCTCTGCAATAATACAAACTATTATTATTTCTATAACTATTGTAACATTACAATATGTGTCAATATTTATAAAGTAAGTTCTCCAACATTGTGCTTTTTCTTTAAGAGCATCTCAGTTGTTTTGTCCCTTTGTATTTCCATACAGATTTTAGAATCAGCTTGTTAAGTGCCACCAAAAAAAATCTGTTAGGATTTTTATTGGGATTTAGTTGAATCTATAGCCCAATTTGGGAAGAATAGACATATATAAAATATTGATTCTTCCAATTAGTGACAATGATAGTTTCCCGTGGGTATATATCTTCATGATATATCTCTTTTCTTTAGCATTCCAATAAAATTTGAGTATTTTTTGTGTAAATGTCTTATACATCTTTGTCAGGTTTATATTTCTAAGTATTTGATTTATTTTTGATGCAATTAGAAATGCTATCTCTTTTTAATCTTCTGTTTCTGGTAGGTAGGAATACAGTTAATTTTAGTATATTGATGTTATATCCAACAACATTGCCAAACTTTCTTATTAATTCTTACAGTTT
>RJWJ010008252.1:42014-54274 GCA_004363605.1 Indri indri | reverse complement strand
TTTTTTTTGGGGACAGAGTCTCACTCTTTTGCCTGGGCTAGAGTGCCGTGGCGTCAGCCTAGCTCACAGCAACTTCAAACTCCTGGGCTCAAGCGATCCTTCTGCCTCAGCCTCCCGGGTAGCTGGGACTACAGGCATGCACCACTGTGCCCGGCTTGTTTTTTCTATATATTTTTAGTTGTCTGATTAATTTCTTTGTATTTTTTAGTAGAGACGGGGTCTCGTTCTTGCTCAGGCTGGTTTCGAACTCCTGAGCTCAAACAGTCCGCCCGCCTTGGCCTCCCAGAGTGCTAGGATTACAGGCATGAGCCACTGTGCCCGGCCCCCACCCATGTTTCTTGATGGCACCCTGAGCTTCTCTCTGGCCACCCCCAGGTGAACGAGTTGCAGAATTTAACAGCTGCTGAGGTGGTAGTGCCAAGAGACCAGACCCCTGATGAGAACGACCAGGTCATCGTGAAAATCATCGGACATTTCTATGCCAGCCAGGTACATATGGTGTTCCCCCATCGTGGGAGGATTGCAGGAGCCCAGGGGGCAGAGAAGCGGAGACTCCAGAGGTTGATCTGCAGGACTGTGACAAGTCCTGTGTCTTTGACCACATCTGCCTGCCTCTGGGCTGGGTCATTCCCCTCTTTCAGGTGCAGGAGGAGTAGGATGAATAGATGACTTACACCCTCTTAATACTCTCTAGGGAATGTGCTTTGACAATTTTCATGTATAGTATACATTATGTATAGCTCTTATATATGTTATACATTATTTATTAATGGTTTTTCCTGTTGTCTAACCTTAGTTCTTCCCTAACCCATGTTTGCGTTGGATATGAAATGAAATTGGTATTATCTGTCACCTGGTCTTTTTTTTTTTTTTTTTTTTTGAGACAGAGTCTTACTCTCTTGCCTGGGGCGAGTGCCGTGGCGTCAGCCTAGCTCACAGCAACCTCAAACTCCGGGGCTCAAGCAATCCTACTGTCTCAGCCTCCCGAGTAGCTGGGACTACAGGCATGCACCACCATGCCCGGCTAATTTTTTCTATATATATTTTTAGCTGTCCAATTAATTTCTTTCTATTTTTGGTAGAGACAGGGTCTCACTCTTGCTCAGGCTGGTCTCGAACTCCTGAGCTCAGAACGATCCGCCCGCCTCTGCCTCCCAGAGTGCTAGGATTACAGGCGTGAGCCACCGCGCCCGGCCTTGTCACCCGGTCTTGATCATGGAATAATAACAACACTAATGACACTGGATTGCATTTTTCAGATGCAGTCCCTTTGCTGTTCCCAGAATGACTGCTCGCTCCTGGTTCCTGCTGTTACTCCTTTCCTCTTTCTAAAACTTACCATCACTGCCCAGCAATGGGGACAGACTCTAGAGCCTGCAATGGAAGGCCAATATCAGGTTCAAATTTTGCTGAACCTCAACGAGGCCAGGAAAGGGTGATTGACAGCTAATGGGGTTCTCCTAAAATCTGACACACACACCCTCCACCCCCGCTCCAGTGCTAAAACTGGAAATAGACTTTGAATACTATTGAATGGCAGTTCCTCCAGTTCATAGAGGATCACAAGTCTCTGCAGGCTTGTGGCCACTTGAGGCTGCTCAGGCAATCCAGGGCAGAACTTGGCTCCCGTGCCGTGTGGTCCAGCATCAAGAATGTGGGTTTTAGAGGCAGGGGGCTTTGAGCTCAAACCCCACACAGCCTCTCTGCTGCATGACCTTGCACAAGTCACTTTCTCTGATAACTCTTTGAGAAGTATTAATAAGAGCCACAATAATAATATCTAACACATACGGGTGCATTGATATACCCAGCACTGTTGTATATACACAGTTTATATATATTAACTCATTTAATCCTCACAACAATCTCATTTTACAAATGAGGAACATGAGACTTAAGAGAGTAAATGATATATCCACGGGTGCACAGAGCCAGGCCGTATGAAATACTGAAGCAGTTTCAGCTGATCAGAGTGAGGATTGAATGAAAAACTAAAACATCAAGCCAGGGCTCATGGAACTCATGTAAATATTGATTTCTATATTCTTTCTCCCAACCCAGATCAACTTTCTCTTTAACCAGGATAGCAAGCACCCAATTTATAGAGCGAAGACATTGTGGTAAATTTCCATGAAACGAATCCCATTTTGCAGTTGATTTCCCTTGTAAAACTTCAGTCATGGGGCAAAAACTTATTAAGAAGGAAAGAGTAAAGACCCTGATCCTTTGATATTTCATCCATTTTCTCAGTGGAGCTTGTGCCATAGCTGGGCATTGTATTCATTCCCTTTCCTGGGGTATTTACACAAATAGTGGATTTGTGATGACCTCTCATTTATGATCCTGTACTACATTTAATATGCTAATGTCTAGAAGCCCTAGGTGTTCCATTTTGGGCTTAGTAACATGTGTTGACTTTGTCACGTTTTAGATTTCGATAGGTGGGTTTATGCTACTGTCTCTCTAACCCCTGCCGCCCCCCATCGTCACCCCCAGCCACTTCCCCAACCTTGTTGTATTATCTAGTCGATACTCTGGCTCTGCCAGAGGCAAAGAAACTTAAGGTCGCTCTGACCCTCACTTTTCCTCTTTCTTCTGAGTCCTGTGTACCTGCTCTGTTGTTGCGGGTGCCTGGATCACGATGGCCTGTCTCCCTGCGGAAGGCTATCTCCTTGGAGATCCTCACACCCTTCCTCTTGCCTGTTCTTGCTGCAGATGGCTCAGCGAAAGATCCGAGACATCCTGGCCCAGGTTAAGCAGCAGCACCAGAAGGGACAGAGTAACCAGGCCCAGGCACGGAGGAAGTGACCAGCCCCATCCCATGCCATCGTGTCCAGGACAATGGGCAGCAATGGAGAGCGCACTCTCCCCGGCAGGCCTGAGAATGAGTGGGAATCCGGGACACCGGGGCTGGGCTGTAGATCAGGTTTGCCCACTTGCTTGAGAAAGATGTTCAGTGAGGAACCCTGATCTCCGCGCCCCAAACACCCAACCAATTGGCCCAACACTGCCCACCCCTCGGGGTGTCACCATTGAAATTCCAGCTCAGGGTGCTTTTAAACGTGGATTGTTTAAGGAAGTTCTCCAGGCCCCACCAAGAGGGTGGGTCAGACTCCAGTGGGAAGAGAAATAAAATTTCTTTCAGGTTTTTAAAACATACAGAGGGGTGTTTTGATCAGCCTCAAAGGATGGTTTCTTTCTTGACCCTAAAATCTTTCCTTCTTTCCCCTGTTTGGTTAATTGATTAAAAATGCTTCCATTCTCATGCGCTGACATCACCTCTTCCTATGTTGTTTTATCTGTACAGCTTCCAGAAAAAATGCATTGCTTTGCTTACTGTATTGATTCAAGGGAGAAGACCCATCTGTGTCTGTTGTTTAATTTCAGTCCCTCCCTAACCAGTCAGTAGGTACAGTAAGGAATAAGGAAGGGGAAGAAATGGGGAGAAAGATGTTTAAAATATATCATAATCCACGTTTAAAAAGAGTGCCCTGGTGGCTGATCTATTTCAGATCACCGTCTTGAAAAATTGGCACAAGTGAAATCCCCCCACTCCACTGGGGCTTCTCCACCACAGTCACGGCTCTGCCCATGCAGGTCCCACGTCATGTCCAGGTGGTGCACGTAGGTGGTGTTGATTGCTCACAGGGTAGGGGCTGACCACTGTCCCTGATTCCCATCATTCTCAGGCGGATTTTATATTTTTTTAAAGTCTATTTTAATGATTGGATATGAGCACTGGGAAGGGGACACTGACTCCCCTTGATAAAGTCTCAGTTCCATGGAGGACTTGAGTGGCCCCAAAGGCTGCCACGGCGCCCTCACCCCAGCCCATTTGCTCCCATAAGGGCTGGTTCCCAGAGGCAGGGCTTGTTGGGCACTCAGCCACGGCACTGTTCCTTGGTGGTGGTGGGACTTGGAACCCAACCCTGAGCTCCCCGTAAAGCTAAAGTCCATCATCTGGCAAATTCAGTAAATTGGAGAGTACTTGCTTTTGTTTTTATATTCTAGAGGAATATTTAACCGATGGCTTCTGCCTCCATGAATCATTTATTGGCATGATGAAAAGTGTGTCTAAAAAGCAAAATTCAGAATACCAGCAGCATTATACACAAAGGGGTAAATAAGCTTAATTTATTAATTTCCCAGGCTCAATAAGATCCGTTAGAAGTTTAGCCCTGGTGGAGGACAGCAGCCATCAGTTAAATGAGGTTAGGCCTCCCCTCCTGATATACTGATTGACAATGCATATTAGCCAGGTAATGCACTTTAGCTTCCCTGGACAATACTAGCAAGTGTGCTGGGAAGGGAGGAAGGCCTCTCTCTACATGTGGGAAAGCCCATGCGTGGAGTTCCCTCCCTTCCAACATTGCAACAACAATAACAACAAGACAACCACGACATGTGGGCGGAGTCAGGCAATGCTGTGTGCGAAGTAAACTACCTCAAGGTATGAAGTTACCTCAGCATTTATTTTCTTTTTGTTCCCCCAACCCCATTTTTTGAAAAAAGAAAAAAAAAACTTTTTTTAAATTTTTTTCTTTTTGCAGCTTGCTGATATTTTATATAAAAAGAAAAGCAAAGCAAAAGAGAAGCTGATAGTCTTGAATATTTTATTTTTTTAATGAAAAGAAAAAAATGAGAAAGTTATGTTTCATAATTTCTTACATGAGCCAGCTAACCCTTTAGGAACTCTCTATGGAGAACAGGACCGGCGGGAAAGGCAGTGGGGGCTGGCCCCTTGGGAGGAGGCTGGAGCCGAGAGGGAGGCCCAGGTCTGGGAGAGCCCAGAGGGGTAGAGCCCAGAGCCTTGCCTGGCTCTGATCTCTGGCTTCTAGAGCCCCAAGCTGCTGGCCTCCGCTGAAACATCCTACCCGGTAGGATTAAAAGGCCTAGCAGAGCTGTGGGCCCTCCGTGGCAAAACAACAATGTCCAACAACCAGTTGGCCCTTGGACACCCCTCTTTCCTCCTTTGGTTAAACAGCATGCCAGCCGGTTTTTCCCACCAGTGGTGCTGTTGAGATATTTAAAAATATTGCCTCCGTTTTATCGAGGAGAGAAATAACTAGAAAAATATACCCTTTTAAAAAAATCTATTTTTCTCCGTCTAAAAATATGGGAGCCAAGATTCTGTTCATGGAAGAAAGACAAGGCCACCCTCTCAGCCTCAGAGAGGTCCACCTGGTTTGTCCTTGCAATGCTTTTCATTTTTTTGTTATTACAACGTTTCATTTCAATTCCATCTCGATCTTCTTCTTAGTCTATATCCATAGGCCAAGGGGCAAACAGACACTCAGTTAACTGCCCCCCTTCTGTCTCCCTGTCTTCTTTAGATTGATTTGATTGATTTTTAAAAGTGGACCCAAACTTAGGGAATTCTTGATTTAGGGTGGTGGTGGGTGGCCAGGAGGGGCAGGGGATATGGGGACGTGACTGGGACAGGTTCCTGCCTTGTTACGGTCTTACCACTTTCTCCCTATGACTTTCCTTTGCAGCCCCCAGAACTAACTGGCCCAAAGAGAGGAGAAGCAGGAAAGCATTTAGGGATCCTATCAGGCCAGTAGAATTAAGCCTCCCCACCTGTCCCAACCACAAAAAGGGTCTCCCAACGTTCCATCTCTGGCTCTATATGCTTTATCCCAAGATGAAGCAGATAACATTCAGACGTCGGCCATGTAGTGATTTAAAGCGAATTTCCAGCAGCAAGCATGCTTTGATACCTGGTTCAAACTATCATCAGAAAGAAAGAAAAAAAATCCCACAGTACCTGAAATGTGATTGTTGCAGTGTTCAGTTTCCTTGGGGACCTGCTTCCTTCACACCTTAAGCCCGAGTCCTTTTCCTTTGGCTGATTCAGCAAGCAGAAGAGACCAGGAAGTGGGGGGCAAGGGGCTAGAAAACTTCACTTGCTTGGGTTAGTAAGCAGGGCTCCACTCATCGCTGATTTTTGCCCAGCAGGAAAATCATGGAAGTTATACTACCAGGAAGCAAAAGGAATACGGTTTGGTGATTGATTAGGGGTTAGCGGGAGGAAGGGCCTGCCTTGGCGGGCATCCTTTGCCCTTAGGCTAGGTCTTGGGGCAGCACCTTGCCCTCCTGCTCAGCACCTCCATTTCCCCATCCTCGGTGAGATAACGAGCTATTGTGAAAAGCACTTGGGAGATTTGGATGATTTGAGAAAAGCGACTTGGAAAAGAAAAAAAACCATTTCTGTGCTCTAAGATATATATGTGTGTGTGTGTGCTACATATATATTTTTAAGAAAGGACCATCTCTTTAAGATATATTTTTAAATTCTTTGAAATACAAAGAAAACCAAAATGGTTTGATTCACTGACTTACTTTGAAGCTGCATCTGCCAGTTACACCCGATGGCTTTAATCCCCTCTAGGGTCTGGTTGCCTTTTGCAGTTTGGGTTGTGGACCCTCAGCTCCTGGGAGGGGTCTGGGCAGGAGAGAGCCGTTTGTAAGGACAGGGAGTTTTATCACCTTTCCTCTCTTTCCTCCCTTCTTCCCAGTCCGTACCAATCTTTTTTCCCTTTCCCCTGAGCTCTCCACTTCTGGGGGCAGTTGGGAGCTATTCTCTTCCTTATGCCTCGCTATTGGCAGAAAAGACCCCATGTAAAACCCAGAGGACACCGGAGGGGGACACTCCAGTTGGTTCTATGTGTCCGTTTTCCTCTGTGCCAAAGACAGACAGAGGCTAAGAGAGGCTGTTTCTGAATCGGAGCGACAGCCGGCTTCTGACACACCTGGGCTGTCTGAGGGGAAGGGCTTCTGGAAGTGGTGTGAGCTAAGGGTGGGGCCCTCCCCTTCCACGGCTCCTAGGGGACTTGGCAGCCAAGGGCTAAGTAGCCCAGGAAAGGGTCCGGGTCCGTTGGCTCCTGGTTGCACTTTGGGGAAGGAGGGAAAGTTTGGGGCTCCAAATAGCTCCCCCTTGCGGGACTGCTCGGTCCCCTGCCCCCACTGCAGAGATGGCGCTGCGCGTTCCCTTCAGGCCTGGCAGACGGACAGCGAGGAGGGGCCTCAGTTAGCTCTCAAGGGTGCCTTCCCCTCCTCCCGCCCCAGACATACCCTCTGCCAAACTGGGAACCAACAGCGCTACACAACTACCTCACAGAGCCCCAGAGGGCCGCTCCAGCCTTCCTGATCCGCGAGAGACGCTGGTGCCTCTAGGCAGCCCCTTCCTCCCGCCTCTCGTGGAGGGGGGCAGTCTCCTTTCTTTCCCCTGAAGTGTTTATGGGGACGTCCTAGTGGCTTTGCCATTCAAACCACAGGCTACCAGGAGAAGGAAAACAGCACAGCCTGACACAGTAATTGCAGGAAGATTGAAGAAAAACCCTCATCAATGGCAGGGGACATAAAAGCCATTTCCCTTACAAATACTCGATGATTTAGATGCAGAACATTTCTCTTGTATTCAGACTTAGAGTAACACCAGCTGAAACCTTCAGTTTCTTTCCTTTG
This sequence comes from Indri indri, assembly GCA_004363605.1. Classification (NCBI taxonomy): domain Eukaryota; kingdom Metazoa; phylum Chordata; class Mammalia; order Primates; family Indriidae; genus Indri; species Indri indri. Next base: position 46,807 of record RJWJ010008252.1, on the reverse strand, counting down.
GATACATAAGGCTTCTCTGTGGGGTACAGGACGAGGGAGGAGGCCTCATGTCTGAAGGGGGATGTGGAGAGTGAGAGCCCCAACCCTGACCCTCAGGCCTGTGCGTGGCTTTGGGGCGCAGTCTGACGGTGCCAGTACTGGCACCTTAGTATGGTGGAATCCGGACTGACAAGACAAAAGAAAAAGAATTTTTGTTGTCTTAAAGGAAATAGCAGGAAGCTCCTCGGGAGCATGTGTTTTGAGTAACCACAGGTAATGGATGCTACGAGTATAAATGGATTAACTACCTCAGTCCTTACAATAAGATTGGAACCAAGGGCAGGGACTCATGCATAAGGGTGTGAATCCCAGCCAGGAGGAGTGAGTTGAGGCTTGTGCCACAAAAGGTTTGTCCTTGGGGAACAGGCAGGCCTGCCAGGGTCCCCCCTCGTATCGGTTGGGTTAGGAGGGCTGGCCGTTAGGTCCCCCTTTCTGCCTTCGCTGCCCAGGTTTCACCCCCTTTGCCTCCAGCTTGCCCCCTCACTCACCTACTATAGCTTTGTCGGACCAGATGGTGAGGAAAGGAACCGCCGCCTCCCTTCTGCCAGAGGGGGCTGGCTGGAGGCGAGACCTGGGGCTTAGCCTGGAGCCACCACTCAGCCCCAAAGTCACGAAGCCTGGGGAAGCCAGACCCGAGACCTCTTTGACAGGGTTTCTTTGAGATCCTCCACCTCCGCTGTTTCCCTTCCCAGTCTTCAAGGGGACGGTGACTCTAGAAGGACGAGAGGTGGTACAGGATCCTTTGCCCTGGGAGAGTCTGAGGCCCAGTCCTTCGGACTCGCCCAGGCCATCTTTGTAGTCGGGGGAGTTCCACTGGGCCACCCAGCCCCTCCCCACCCTCTAATGGACCTCCTCATAGAAGCCCCATTTCACTTTTGTTTTATCTACCTCTTAGCAAAACAATAGAGATAAATTAGGTAGTGGCAACTCCACTTGCTTAGGTTAGGGGGGGAAAAAGATTTCTTTTTCCAAAGGAAAAAAAAAAATATTACCTTACAAATACTTTCCAAAAAATTAAAAAAAAAAAAACCAAAAAAAAATTTTTTTTAAAAAGAGGGAGACATTTTCCAGTGATTACTGGATTGTTTTAATTTCCCATACTTTTCCAAACTCTTCTCTGTTTTCTTTCTTTTTTTTTCCCCCCATAAATAAGTTTCACTCTTTGGCAATTTTTTCCACTTGTTTAAGATAACCTGCTAGCCCTTCTAACAGGTACAGCTTTCACAGCCGCCCCTGGCTCGTCTCACCCCCACCCCATTCCTGCCAGTGAGTCCTACCTGCGCTTCTCTCCCCTTCACCCTCCTGGCTAGGTGACTCCAGTCGCCACCCCACCTCCTACCCCCAAGAAAGGCTCTGTGTGTGTGTGTTAGGGGTGCTTAAGTCTTGACTCACCCTTTCCCCCTGTGGGGGCTGGGGGCCACTTGCAACGTTTCTGTGCAAATCCTTATGTAAGCCACTGCTATGTAAAGGCGCATTCAAAATGAATTTCAGCAGATGATGAGTTATCGTAATGAATAAACTTCCTTTACTATTATTTGGATTCTTTCCTTTCTCCAGAATCTTGATCCTGGTCCCTGAAACCAGAGTGAGTCAAAAGAGCCTCCTTCCCCGAGGCAAAGTGAATTGGTGTGCAGTCCTGGGACGGCACTTATTCAGGAGAGGGAAACATTTATTTTTACGGATGCAAATCGGGAAGGGCTGGAGGGCTCCTGCTTGTGACTGTTTTTAAAAATGACTGCTACCTTCTTCTGTAATTGCAACAACTTCGAAAATTGTATTTTACTGGAAATCTGCCAGCCATCACCACCCTGATTTTGATTGTACCCTTCCTCCCATCCTTTAATCTGTTCTTGACTTTGTTGGGGGAGGTGGGGCAGCTGGCTCAGACTTTGGAGTTTGTTTTTTTGATGGATGAACGAACACTCCAGTTCTCTTTCCCGTGAAGGTTGTTTCAGCCATAAACCACTTCATTTCGCTGTTTCAATTTCAAAATAAAAGGAAACTTATATTGAAAGCTGAGTGTGTGTCTCTCAAGTGGTTTGGGGTGTGGGACCCGAGACACTCAGACCTTCAGAGGTCAACTTCCCCATGAGAGCTCTGTTCCCAGGAGTTTGAGGTTGCAGTGAGCTATGGTGATGCTAGTGTACTCTAGCCCAGGGCGACAGAGCGAGATTCTCCAAAAAGGAAAAAAAAAAGAGGTAGCTAATACCTCAGCTATTTGTGCTGTTGTCTGGGGCCATGGGACAATCTTGGTGAGCAAGACCAACACCATTCCTTGCCCTGATTAACCATGACCATGATGATGACAGAGTCTGGTCAACAAGGAAGGAGATGGTCCCAAGCTTTGCCTTCTGGGACTTGGCCTGAAGAATTCTAGGGGGTGGAGACAGATGGTAAAAGTCTTGATGTATGTACGCCATGTGTGGCTGTGGCTCTGGCCCTCCACTCCTGTTCTGGCATCTCAGTAATCCTGAGGAACTGACCCTCTGGCTTGCCCAGAGGTCTTCCACCCCATTCAGTGGCTTAGGATGCTGACCCTCCACTGTCTACGCTTAAATCTCTTAGGGAAGGTCTGCCTGGGTCCAGAATCATATTGCTGACAATGAGACCTTCCCACATTCCTTGTCCTGTGTAGGGAGTGTGGCTTTCCTTCAGGCCCCATTTCTTTTTTGTGTGTTTTTAAGAGATGGGGTCTTGCTATGTTGCCCAGGCTAGAGTGCAGTGGCTATTCACAGGCACAATCATAGTGTACTACAGACTAGAACTCCTGCGCTCAAGCACTCCTCCCACCTCAGCCTCTCATGTAACTGTGACTCCAGGTGCATGCCAGCTTCTAACGGCCAAGTTCCAGTTATGACTGAATCTACCCGTTGGCCACTTTTCCATTGCTTTGAATCTGGTATATATTGCCATCTCCTGGAAAATGTGTTTTTCATTCACTCCTAACCATTCCAGTTTGCTAGGTAATTCTTTGGTTTATTTCCCATCGTTCCTCTTATAAATTCGCTTGTTTTTCCATCCCAGCCAACTCTGCCATTCTACACAGTCCTACTCCTAACAGGTGTCAAGTTGTGTCTGCAGCCTGGACTAGTCCCTGAGGCTCAGCACTGTCAATCCATCCCATGATTTCCAGTCCTTCAGCTGTGGGAGTGGGACCTGAGGCCGTAGAAGTGGTGAGTCAGTTTGAACCTGCTCTGAAATGGTGGAGTCTGTTCTGGAAGTTGTGGAATCTTTTATCCAGGGCTCCCTGTTCAGGATCTGTGGGTGGGACTTCAGTCTTAATAATCCACAGTTGACCCTCAAACGACATGGGTTTGAACTGCATGGGTCCACTCATATGTGGCCTTTCTTCTTCCTTGGCAACCCCGGAGACAGCAAGACCAACCCCTCTTCTTCCTCCACCTCCTCAGCCCACTCAGTATGAAGGTATGACAAGGATGTGACAAGGATGAAGACATCTATGATGATCGACTTCCACTTAATGAATAATAAGTATGTTTTGTCTTCCTTATGATTGTCTTAATATTTTCTCTAACTTTATTATAAGAATACGGTATATAATACATATAACATGCACAATATGTGTTAATTGATTATCTGTTACTGATAAGGCTTCAGGTCAACAGTAGGCTATTAATAGTTACGTTTTGGGGGAGTCAAAATTTATACGTGAATTTTCAACTCTGCCAGAGGGTTAGTACCTTTAATCCCCATGTTTTTCAAGGGTCAACTGACCTTTACATTGGAGCATGATGCTACTAACAGTCTTTCTAGTTCATCAGTGAAAAATAATGTAAAGAGAGAAAAAGTGAGAAGAGAACTTATGATTGCCCTGCTAGAGGTCACGGGAGTATGGACCACCACCCATCCCTGAAATCATTTAAAATAGGTCCTAAGCTAGACAAGGGGGATATGTGCTCCTGGCTCTTGGGGACAGATTAACCTTGAGTTGTATTTGCAAGAGCAGGACTGAACAGAAACCAGCTGTCCCAAACAAATTGGGTGAAGGTGACTAAATCAGCATTACAAGAAAGGTAGGCAAACTAGTGAACTCTTCTTTTGAGGAAAGAGACAAGAAAGTGCCTCTGCTTTTCAAGAAAATATGGTGCATGGGTGTGTGCTCTGGAAACAGAAAGCTCTCAGGGGTGGCTGACAAACTGACTCCATCAGCTGCCTCGAAACTTCCCTGCTGCAGTAGGCCACTCCATGTGGCCAGGAAGAAAAGTTGGCTCCCACACAGCTGGGGAAGCCACCCAGGGGCCAGAAGAAGCCCACTTGTTGCTGAATACAGTAACCATTTTCATTCTGTTCCAGTAGTAGCTTAACAGGTTTCTGGCCACACCTGCCTCCTACCTTCTTGCAAAAGGCAGAAGATCTGTGTCAGGGAACTCCTTCCTAAACTGTTTTTGCATTATCCTTCCTCCCTTCATCCCTTCCTCTGATGTGGTGTGAACACCTAACATGTCAGGCAGTTTATACTGTTCCAGAGGTGTGGTTCCTTGCCCATGAGGAGCTTGGAGTCTACTCGGGAAGGACAGCTAATGAAACATCTTGGAATATCGCAGAGTGCCAATGTAGAGCTATGGAAAAGGAGGGAGTGGGCCGGGCGCGGTGGCTCACGCCTGTAATCCTAGCACTCTGGGAGGCCGAGGTGGGCGGATCGTTCTGAGCTCAGGAGTTCGAGACCAGCCTGAGCAAGAGCGAGACCCCGTCTCTACCAAAAATAGAAAGAAAATTAATTGGACAGCTAAAAA